>OX463236.1:106771430-107031430 GCA_949820135.1 Sylvilagus floridanus | reverse complement strand
AAACGTTAGGAATAAAAACAAGTATTAGAAATCTGGAAAAAATGTTCCTGTAGTGGATGTCAAAATAAAATGAGCTAGATGCTTTTAACATGGCTTACAAAGATACATATATATATATATATATATATATATATATATAAACAAGATACCAGATCCCAAGTGCAATTAGGACATCAGATTGAAAATTCTTTATTTTACAATTAAGCAAAGGCTTAAAAGGAAAAGCAGCACATTTCCAATTAATTCAACTAAATACAAGTTAGTTACTACCATGTCCCATTTCTAAAATAGCAGCTTTTGTTGGCACGCTTTAGGAAGTAAATATTTATCCAGAGAAATGTAATTTCCTTTTAATTTCTTTAGAAACTGCATGAGCTGGTTTCTGCTCTCTAATTTTCTTTTTTACTAGTTAAGGTGGTAGAGAGATTTCTCATTTTCTTCATTTTGATAGTAGAATTGTATAGTTAAACAGGTATATTTGACAGGGAAGAACAACAGTTTCCTTCTCTTTTTAGTAACTATTTCTGATCTCTACTATGCTTTTTTAATTAAAAATAAAGGTTAATATTAAATCAATGCTTATTTCCAAAGTTATTTTGAATAACATCTGCTGATGAGAAGCATGCAAAAAACTTTCATGCTGGTAAATGTGATTACTAATAATTTCATCATGATTGCTATGACTACAATTTACTTATTCTTAATTTATTTTTATAATGAACTGCTTCAGTAAAATGACAAATGATTCCATTAGTTAAGAAACTAAAATGTCAATTTGCTTGTGGTCTTTGGTGACTAATTTGCTGAGTTGAGGTTTTTGTTTTCGTTATGATAATAATATTTGGCTATGCTCTGTGAGCAAAATTTATGAGGTCTTAAATATTAATCTTTCGATTTACTGAAACAAGGTAATTTTCAGCTTTAAAAATATTAGCAGTTCCACTTTTAGGGTCTGGAACATTTAAGTTTTAGGCACAAACTTCTGAAATATTGTCATCCAAAAAATAATGCTCTCTTTGTTCCCTGGGATCAAAACAATTCTTTCCACTAATGACTGCAAATATCAGCTCATTTCTAACACAGTTTCCAATGGCAAACATCGCTCAGTAGTCAGTAAAAGAAAAGGGATTACATCAGCATTCAAGGGGGAAAATGTTCCGTTCCTTCTCACTCCATAGTCTATGTTCAATCAGCCTGGAGCTAATGGAAGCCCTCCAGTGCTGAGAAATAAACAAACACAGTTGGGCAAATAGTCCAAAATCAAATCTAGTATATAAGGTGGACAATACATAGTTAGTTCCATTACCGAGTCCTCCCTTGGGAGCCGGAACAGCTTCTGAGCCCTTCTCATTACACACCAGCACCGTCTGTAGCCAGCCTCAACCTGATTTGGGAATGTATAAAGTACACGAAAAAAATAGACTCAGAATTGGGAGCCAGAGAATCCTATTTCAAGTTTAAATTTTGCTTGTGAAAGATCATTTGGCTTCAGACTCTGCAAACAGTGGGCCTCATCACTCACAATGAGGAACGCATGTAGCAAGGATTACTTCAGATCAGGGAGATTGAAGGTAATTGCTACTTTCCACGGGGATATATCTAGCTCAAGAGAGTTACAGCATGGTCCCATTAGCCACAGAGCTTCTAGTCCACTTCAAATGGCAAGCGCCCTCTCCTCATTGCATCTGTTTCCTTGTTATTGTCGCTGCTGTCGTTATTGTACATTATTTAATTTTAATTTGTAAATGGAAAAGAAGTGGCATTAGCATGTTTGGAGTCCACAGACATGTGTGTGTGTGTGTGTGTGTGTGTGTATGCGTGTGTGAGAATTTTCAGAAAGGCTCTGTCTCAAAATTGGGGCAGAAAGACCCCACAAATAATTATTAACAGAAAGTGAAGATTTTGATTTGCCTCTGGGGTGAAAAAATGAGAACACTATTTCTAATTTTTTTATCTTATTATTATTTTTTATTTATTTATTTGACAGGTAGAATTACAGACAGTGAGAGAGAGAGACAGAGAGAAAGGTCTTCCTTCCATTGGTTCACTCCCCAAATGGCCACAACGGCCGGAGCTATGCCGATCCAAAGCCAGGGGCCAGGTGCTTCTTCCTGGTCTCCCATGCGGGTACAGGGCCCAAGCACTTGGGCCATCCTCCACTGCCCTCTCGGGCTACAGCAGAGAGCTGGACTGGAAGAGGAACAACCAGGACTAGAACCCAGCGCCTAGATGGGATGATGATGTCCCAGGTAGAGGATTAACCTAGTATGCCACAGCACCAGCCCATGAGAATACTATTTCTAATCTTAAGATATAGTGCAAGGTCCTGTACAATACTTCAATGTTTTTATTCAAGTCATGCCGTCTTCCAACAGACATAAGCTGTTTTATCAGTGATACCTATCATCATTTTTATTCTATATTTAACCAACCCCTGTCTTTATCAAGTATCAAAATGTTTATGCAAATCTTATTCTCGTCCTCTGCTTAACCATATTTATACAAACATGCCAATAGTTGTGTGTCTTTTGAATGCTAAGAAATGTCCAAATATGTGTGTCTGTACAAATATATATATATATATATATATATGTGTGTGTGTGTGTGTGTGTATGAATTTACATCCATGTGTAATATAAGTAAGTAAGGGAGAAGGTACCACATACAAAGTATCTAGGTCTTTATAAACGGGGAAATCACATTATTGTGAAGGGTGATAGAAAAATGCACCATAGGGGCTGGCATTGTGTTTGGTGGTTAAAGCCATGGGTTATGATACCAGCATCACTTATAGGTGCCAGCTGTCCCAGCTACTCCACTTCCCATCCAACTCACTTCTAATGCTCCTAGGAAAAGCAGTGGAAGATGGCCCAAGTGTTTGGGCCCCTGCCATCCATGTGGGAGACTTGGATAAAGTTCCTGATTCACGGCTGCAGCCTGGTGCCATGCTGGCCATTGTGGCCATCTGGGGAGTGAACCAGCAGATGGAAGACTCTCTCTCTCTTTCTCTGTTTTTCCCTCTCTTTCTATAACTCTGACTTTCAAAACAAATAAATGTCTTTTAAAAACTACCCTAGGGGGCCAGCGCTGTGGCACAGCTGGTTAATGCCCTAGACTGAAGCGCTGGCCTCCCATTTGGACACCAGTTGAGACCTGGCTGCTCCACTTCAGATCCAGCTCTCTGCCATGGCCTGGGAAAGAAATAGAAGATGGGCCATGTTCTTGGGCCCCTGCACCCATGTGGGAGACCCAGAGGAAGCTCCCAGCTCCTGGCTTCAGATTGGCGCAGCTCTGGCCATTGCGGCCAATTGGGGAATGAGCCAGCGGATAGAAGACCTCTCTCTCTCTCTCTCTCTTTCTCTCTCTCTCTCTCTCTCTCTGCCTCTCCTCTCTCTGTGTAACTCTGACTTTCAATTAAGTAAATAAATCTTAAAAAAAAAAAACTGTGCCCTGAACAATGTCTGCATCATTGCCAGGGAGAAGCTGCCTTCCCTGTAGTCTCAGCCACAAGGAGTAATAACCAGACCTCACCCTTGGAAAAATCATATTCTCCAAATTGGATCTCCCACATCTTTGTACACAGTACAGGTAGGAATCTTTCTTTATCAGTAAGTACTATTCTGGCATCAACCTGCAAGCCCTGAGATTTTCCCAGTCTTGCCAAACTTTAGATCCTTTCAATGTCATCCTGTGCCTGCAAGGGCAACAATAATAGTCACTCCTGGTTTGATAGGGGAGATATCCCCCTCAGCCATGACCTGGCATTATCTCTAGCTGACATCCTAACACCCTAGGGTAATAAACTCAATCTCAGATACTGTTGTACAACTATTTATGTATTTTTACAACTCAAACTGTGCTGTGTTGTGAGATGGAGTTCTGGAAAAATCCTACTTTAGAATTTAAGTTTCATGTTCAGGCTTTGGAATGTTCTTGGTGAGTTTGTGCACTTCTGTTCTTACCCTCAAGTCTTGTGTGAGAAATCTTCTTTGCCCTAAATTCTGTTGCTGATATTTCTTTTTTTCAGTTATGTAGAATCTGAACTCTAGTGTAAATGGAATCAAATCTTGCCTTTGCACTATTCTGGTTGTACATTTGTGTAAATCACTTAATCTCTCTAAATCTCTGTTTCCTTAACTAAAATATGAGGATGAGATTAGTACTTGCATCCTAAGAGTATTGTATGAAATGAGTTAATCTGGATAAAGATCTCTGTCAAGGTAATATTCAATGCTCAATATCATTATCATCACTTAATAATCTAAACCAGCATCGCAATTTGTTCTTTGTTTAAGCTTTTGTCCAGGGGGCTGGCGCTGTGGTGTAGTGGGCTAAGCCACCACCTGGAGTACCAACATTCCATATGGGTGCCGGTTCAAGACCCATCTGCTCCACTTCCGATCCAGCTCTCTGCTATGGCCTTGGAAAGCAGTGGAGGACGGCCCAATTCCTTTGGCCCCTGCACTCAATTGGGAGACCAAGAAGAGTATCCTGGTTCCTGGTTTTGAATTGGTGCAGCTCTGGCTGTTGTGGCCAATTGGGGAGTGAACCAGTGGATGAAAGACCTCTCTCTCTTTGCCTCTCCTCTCTCTGTGTAATTCTGACATTCAAATAAATAAGTAAATCTTTAAAAAAAGATTTTGTCCAGTAATTTCTGATCCAGGATCAATAATTTCTGACCCTGATAAGTCCAACGACAATACGTCAAAATCTGCACCTATCATCTTTTGATAAAAGTAAAATGGCTTCCATTTCCTGAGTGGTTCCTCTTGCTGAACTGAAGACTGCTTGGACCAATCACATTGCATCCATATTATAAACATAGAGCATATTAATTGCTTTTTACTACTTTGAAAGAGAGGAAACTGAAGCTCAGAAAGCTTACATGATATGTGGAATGTCCAGATTCACAGAAAGTGACATTGGCACTTGCATCTACTTTGTTTATGGCAGAGATTACAATAAACATACCACTATCCATTACTTCCTCTTTTCCTAGACACACAGAGTATATGTTCTGGTCTCCCTTGTATTAAGATATCTCCCCATAACTGGATTCTAGCCCATGGAATATGAGTTTAAATGAGGCATATATCTTAAATGCTTGGCCTCTTAAAACCTCCCATGCAACATCCTCTAGGCTTCCCTGCCCCCTCCTCTTCCCTGCCAGCCCCACACCCCACAGCTGGAAGTCAATGTTACATGGTAAAATTTTCAGTCTTCATCAACCTGGATCCATGAAGAACTGTATGGAGCAGAACATGTCTGCCCATCCCATTCACTTTGCCAACTGACCAGGCACTATCTAATTTGGTCTATGTTGAAGACATATGCATTAGAGACTTTTTTCCCCTAAAATCAGTGTGATATTACTATAACTAACACAGTTAGTTTGGAACCCAACTCCAAAATATTTTTTCTGTTTCTATTATTATACTAAACTATCATAAGAACTAGTCAGGAAACTATAACAATTTACATAACTGTTCAAATATTTCATAGACATGTTGTCACAATTATCCAAGCTTTTAGTTAATTATTTCAAAGTATTATAAAATGAAGCCTATTAACTAGAGAATTGTAAATTTTAAAAGTTTGTTACTTTTAACATTTTCTAATTACCCAAAATGGTATAAAAATGGAACAGGCAAAATCACTTTTAAATAGGCTAGGTAGAATTACCTTTTATGAAATGCTAAATGTTTAAGGAGATTAAAATCTTAAGTACAATGATTTAATTATAACACATTTATACATATATCATATTACATGCCACATAAGTATATGCCATTATATAACAAATACAAAAATCTAAATGTCAAACATGAATTTTTTAAAAAAAGTTAATTGAAAAACTCAAAATTAAAATTTCCCATAATACTATTTTAGCTATAGTTTTCTCATGTCATGAACTCTGAACTTTGTTCACATTGAAAAATTAAACTTCAAGTGAATCAGAGACAAGAGCAATTTATCATAGAGTTTTAGAACATAGGTACTAAAAAAGGTCAAATGTATTTGTTTTAAAAATCAAAAAGAAAAGGAGAACATAGCTTTTAAATTTCCTAAAGATTAGCATATAGGATAAACTTTAGGCCTACTTGTTAAGACATATGGTTAAGATACCTACATCCCTTACGGGTACTCCTGTATTAAAGTGCTTGAGTTCAAGTTCTGGTTCTGCTCCCATTTCCAGCTTTGTGAGACTTACTTAAACACTCTTGGCTCATTTTATTTCATCCCTAAAACAGGACCAATAATTAGACTTTTCTCAATTATTGGACACAAAATGTAACCATTATGGAGAACAGTATATAAATTCCTCAAAAAACTAAAAAAATACCATACAACCCAGCTACCCTACTTGTTGCATGTATATGATGGAAATGAAATCAGCACATGAAAGATATGCCTGTGCTCCCACATTCATTGCAGCATTATTCACAATACCCAATGTTATTCGATGTATGTACCCCTCAGTAGATGAATGGATAAAGGATATACAATATATGATCACCATGGAGTATTATTCTGCTGTTAAAGAAAATGAAATACTGACATTTGCAGCAAAATGGAGAGAACTAGCGTCATTGTTAAGTGAAATAAGCCATGTACAGAAAGATGAATATTGTGTGTTTTCTCACCTATCTAGATGTTGATCTGAATGTAAAATATTGATTACTGGAGGGTAGGGGGATAGAGGAAGCTGGATGATAGATGCCAAAACACAGTTAGACAGAAGTAACATGTTCTACTCTTCCAAGCATAGTGGGCTGCCGCCAGCTCTCAACAATGTACTCTGTAAAGAATTAGAAGAGAGGACATGGTAGGCAGTTATGTGGCTTGTAAATGAAGAAGATAAGACTGAAAGAACTGTCTGATTTCAAAAACTTTCATCTTAGTTCCTGTTAATCAGCCTCTTTTCTCCCTTATTTCTCTAGCCTCTGATAACTACTATTATACTTTCAACTTCTTTGAGATCTTTTTTTAAATTTTTAATTCTGTGAGATCATGCAATAGTTTGTCTTACTATGCTTCTTTATTTCATTTAACATAATGACCTCCATTCCATCCATGTTATTGTAAATGACAAGATTCCATCTTTTTATGGCTATTATTCCATCGCACATATGTGCCACATTTTCTTTATTAATTCATTAGTGGTGAGATAGGTTGATTCCATTTCTTGGAAATGTCTGAGATCAAGCCCTGACTCTGCTCCCAATTCCCGCTTCCTACTAATTTGCACCCTGAGAAACAAAAGGTGATGGTTCAAGTGGCTGGGTCTCTGCCACCCCTGTGGGAGACCTGGTAGAGTTCCTAGTACCTGACTCCCAGATTTGTGCCAACCCAGTTCGACCAGTGGGCACTTCGGGAATGAATCAGTAAATGAGAAGCTCTCTCTGTCTCTCTGTCTTCCTGCCATAAATAAAAAATTTAAAGAAATTAACCCCTGTATCCATTATGTTGTATGTCTCAATATAATGAAACATTTTTAAACTGAAGTAAATCTTCTTATTTCACATACAGAATCAAGGACATTTAAAATAATTTGTTAAAGTAAAATTTTTAAAGGAAAGAAAAAATGATTAGACACGAGTAATGAAAGGTCACACACAAAAGATCAATAGACATATAAGTGCTCAATAAAACTAGCTTTTAAAGTGACATTATTAGCCCTAAACTTTTCAAAAATATTTTATTTTAAATAATCTTAATATTATAAATTCTGTGCTGTATTGGACATTTCAGATGCAAAAAAATATGAGTAAACATGTTATCATTTCTTAAGTGTTAGAAGACACATTGCAAATGAAAACTGTGTTTCATAGATATTTCTAAAAGATTCAGAGTTTTATTTTATCTTCCAGGAAGCAGATATTTAATGGCTAGTATTTCAATGACAGGAAAAAAAATTTTTCATTTCAGGTCAAAAGCTTTCTCCTTTTGTTAATGTAATGATGTCAAAAGACACAGAACCCCATCCTGTAGCTTAATCTGGTCCCAGATGACAATGAAATAGAATATTCATTAGTTTTTTCTTCCTGAGAGTAGAAGATAAATTAGAAACAGTGAGTCTCTACTCTTCATTTGGAGACGTATTGAGGTTTCTATTTGCTTTTCTTTTTTCTTAAGAAGAGCTAGAAACACATCTCTCAATGTTCTGCTTACCCCAAAGCCTACTTGTCCTGCTCTCAGATTTGCTGTCTGCTTAACCAGGCCTCTTCCAGTACCATCTCCTGTCGCCTCTTGAATCTTGCTGTGAGCCACATTACGGTTATAGAGAAAGGAGAACCAGGAGGACGTCAGCAGCTTTTACCTAGAACTGTGGGAACTTTTCTCATTACAATGACCATCTCTTCCCATTTTATCTCACTGGCACATTAAGAAAGCTGCTTAAAGAAGCAAGTCTGTTCGATTCAGCAGTACTTCTCAGGAAGGATTCTGAACCTCACTTTAGCCCCTATCCATCCAATTATTTTTCCACAACCAATAATAACTCTGCTTTTCCCCCACTAAACTCCTCCCCCTTTCCCTCGGAAAAGCTGTATTTTCCTCCCTATTTTGTGGGTGGTGTCATCATCTTTTCATTAGTTTTATTTTTTTAAAGATTTATTTATTTGAAAGGCAAAGTTACAAAGAGAGAGAGGGAGAGGCAGAGAGAAAGAGAGGGAGAGGTCTTCCACCTGCTAGTTCACTCCCAGAATGGCTGCAATGGCCAGAGCAGGGCCAGTCTGAAGCAAGGAGCCGGAAGCTTCCTTTGAGTTTCCCACATGGGTGCAGGAGACCAAGCGCTTGGGCCATCCTTCACTGCTTTGCCAGGCCATAGCAGAGAGCCGGAATAGGAAATGGAGCAGCCAGGACTGGAACCAGCATCCATATGGGATGCCGGCATTGCCGGCGGCGACTTTACCTACTATGCCACAGCACCGGCCCCTTTTCACTTTTTTTTTTTTTTAATTTATTTGACAGGTAGAATTACAGACAGTGAGAAAGAGAGAGACAGAGAGAAAGGTCTTTCTTCCGTTGGTTCACTCCCCAAATGGCTGCAACGGACGGAGCTGTGCCAATCCGAAGCCAGGAGCCAGGTGCTTCCTCCTGGTCTCCCATGTGTGTGCAGGGGCCCAAGCACCTGGGCCTAACTCCACTGCCTTCCCAGGCCACAGCAGAGAGCTGGACTGGAAGAGGAACAACCAGGACTAGAACCCGGCGCCCATATGGGATGCCGGCATTGCAGGTGGAGGATTAACCTAGTGTGCCACGGTGTTGGCCCCTCCTTTTCAATAATTTTAAATAGAATTTTTCGTCATCTCTGACTTTTCCCACGCTCTCAAGTTTTAAAATCAGACACCTATAACTGGATTGTCTCTCATGTTCAGTTTCTTCCTTTCAGTCTCCACAGCTCCTTCTGGCATTCAGGTTTCCCTTAGCTCTCTCATTGGCTAATGCATGTATTCCATATCTAATCAATATGTCTCCACTTCCTATGAACCCATGCAACCCCTACTCCATTCTCTATTCTCTTGCCTTTGTTCTCTAAAGCATGGATATGGCACTGCTACTTCTCTGCTTAAAACTCTGGAATAATTTATTAAGATATCAATATGTTTTCTTCTCACTATATATTTTTTCTTTTAAATTAAATCTCCCCAAGACGTCTAACAGGTTTGGACTTTCTTGAGCAGGAGAAGTTTGCAAGTAAAATGGAAAGCAGGAATTGCTTGCAGAAAACTGCTTTTGCTGGCTTTTGTTTTCCACAGTCTGAGTACATTGAAAGGATTATTCTCCAAGGCATGTGGAAGGAGAGTTTCTTTGAGAAATGCAGGTATCAAGCAGAGCCTTGAACTCTAGAGAATTCTGCTCTTGCAAAAGCTTTATTTCTTGGGGGAATGAGCTCTAGAGAGTGCTGGCAATGGACTCAGTGGCGGACTCAGAAACAGAGAGAACAGGCAGTAACAACTTGAAGGACAGAATATCTATCATAAATGGGGTTCTGTGGAAACAGACATGAAACAGATTTTGGTGGGTAAGATGTTTGTTAGGGATCAGTACTCATTCAAGAAAAGAAGAGGGAAGAAAAAAAGATTTAGTAATGAGAGCAATTTAACCCCTAATGTAGCCTAGACAAACCTGGGCAAACCTATGAAGCAGCCCCATGGTGAAAACTGCCCAGGAGAGCTGTCTTGGCTCACAGGCTGTCCTGAGAAAGGTGCCACATTGTGTATGGAGGGTCTCTGTGGCTGTAACAGATTGTAGAGGAGATGACAGCTAGGGGCTGCTGAGTGCAATCCTCCTAGCTGAGCAGGAAGAACGTCTGTGAAGATGGACTGGGGCAAGAATTTATTTAAGTGTCCCCTACAGTGTTTATGGGACCTTTGCGGTCTGGTCTGAAAGACAGCCTTATTACTGTAAACTTTCAAAATGAGAGCAACCTTGCTCAGAGACTTTCTTCCTCTCAATTAAGTGCCAAGCAAAATTAAACAGAGGGGTCAGTTTCTGCTGAGAGCGGTGCCTCTGCAGCCTCACCACCTTTGAACATCACAGTTGGAAACAAGTCAACACACACAGACACAAAAAGGGGCAGCTGAACTCCAGACTCGAAGTAGCTGACCACTTGGCCAAACCTTACAAGTCATCAACAGCCAAGGGGTGAGTGTCAACAGGACACCTTCCTGGGCACACAGGACCTTTCTAAAGATTGTCAAAATTATTTAGAAAAGTAAACTTGTGAAAAATTAGGCATCCTGAAACCAGGCAGTTCAAAATTGAATCACAAGTATTTGAACATTAATAATGGGTAGTCTGTAGCATTTTTTTTTTTTTTTTTTTTTTTTACAGGCAGAGTGGACAGTGAGAGAGAGAGACAGAGAGAAAGGTCTTCCTTTTGCCATTGGTTCACCCTCCAATGGCCACCGCGGCTGGTGTGCTGCGGCCAGCGCACCGCGCTGATCCAATGGCAGGAGCCAGGTGCTTCTCCTGGTCTCCCATGGGGTGCAGGGCCCAAGCACTTGGGCCATCCTCCACTGCACTCCCGGGTCACAGCAGAGAGCTGGCCTGGAAGAGGGGCAACCGGGACAGAATCTGGCGCCCTGACCAGGACTAGAACCCGGTGTGCCGGCACCACAGGCAGAGGATTAGCCTATTGAGCTGTGGCGCCGGCCAGTCTGTAGCATTTTTAAACACTTTTGTATATTTACTTAAAAGGAAGAGGGAGAGAGAGAGAGAGAGAGAGAGAGAGAGAGAGAGAGAGAATCTTCCACCCACTGATTCCTTTCCCAAATGCCTGCAGTAGCTGAAGGGCTGGGCTGGGCCTAAGCCAGGAGTTGGGAACTCTATCAGGGCCTCCTATATGGGTGGCAGAAACTCAAGTACTTGAGCCATCTTCTGAGGATTCCCAGGCCCACTAGCAGGGAGCTGGATCAGAAGCACAGTAGCTGGGACTAACCAGCACTATTATGGGATGCAAGCATTCCAGGCAGTGCCTTAATATACTCTACCACAATGCCAAACACTAGGTTATAGTATTTAAATATTTGGAAGTTTGGCTTCCTCATTAGACTATAGGATTTACAAAATTGATAACTTGTATTATTTGTTCATAAGGCATTAAATACATCTGTCAATGAAGTAAAAAGATTTATTTTGTGCATTTATAATTTATAAGGTCTCAAATTCTCATAATTTATTGATATGTCCACAGAATCATAATCATAGTTTATTAATTAAAAACTATTTAGTCTTGGTGCTGGTGTTGTAGCATAATAGGTAAAGCCACTATCTGAGATGCCAGCATCCCACACAGGTGCCAGTTTATGTCTCAGTTGTTCCACTATCAATCCAGCTCCCTGCTAATGACCTGGGATAAGAAGCTGAGACTAGCCCAAGTATTTGGGCCCCTGTCACCCAAGTGGGAGACACGGATGAAGCTCCTGGATCTTGGGTTTGGCCTAGCCTAGAACTGGCCATTGCAGCCATCTGGGGAGTGAATCAACTGATAGAATCTTTCTCTCTCTCTCTTTAATTCTGACTTTCAAAATACATAGATAAATCTTTATTCTTAACAGGATATGTATATATTTAAGGTATAAGTTATCTAAAATATAAATAAATGTTTTGACATTGCAAATTACCTAATGAGATCCTTCCTCACCAGAAAGATTATGGGGGGAAGAATGAAAAGGGATATAAGCCTGTATAATATGTGTGTGTGAAAAGAAAAGAGAAAGATAGAATATTATATATAATGCCTAGCTCCAAGATATCCTGTCTTCAAGTGGCCAGATCCACTGCAATGAAACAATGCAAACATCTCCAAAAATCAAATCACATGAATGTGCATATATATGTTTTATCTACACTATGCTGTAAGGTATGAAGTGTGCAATACCATTTTGCCTAAAACAACAATGTATATACTTTAATTTAAAATACTTAATTGTTTAAAAAGCTAATAATCATGTGTGCTTTTGAAAAAGTGGTGCAATAAACTTGACACAGAGTTGCCACAAACCTTCAATTTGTAGATAATCCAAGATCTGAGAAGTACAATGGAGGGAGGTATGGCTGTCATTACATAAGTGTGAAACCCACCTTGAAAATAAAAGTGTTTTGAAAATTCGTGGTAAGCCTGTATGACATACAGAAATTAAAAAGTTGAAAGTCAATAGACTGTCACCATGTGTCAAGCACTGATCATACAAAATGATCAACACAGAGGAGAATGAAGCAAATCCCTGTTCACAAACAATTGAAATCCTGTGCTGCTTTCACTGACATCTTCCCATCTGAATGGCTAGGACAAGGGTCACAATAATCCTTACTTTATAGATGAGGAGACTGATATCCAATGTCTCACTGAAACCAAAAATATGTTTCTGAATGTACTCTTACCTAAGACTGATGCAACATCTTCTCGATTTCATGCTACCTGGCTACTGATGCCAACTTGAACATATTCTTAAATAGACTTATATAAAATAAGATTCATTTATATTGTCTTTCAATCAGTATACAAGACTTTTTTGAGTCTAAAGATCAAAGACACCATATGATTGGGATATAAAAATAAAATAAACCAGATTCATGCCTTGAGAGCATTCCAGTCCAACGCATTTGACCCAGTGTAGAATGAGAAATTGGGGTGTTCTAGGATGTGCTTTTAAGCTAATTCTAGCAAGAATAAGAAAGTTCAATATATGTGATATAAGGGAGGGGACTCAAGAGTGAAGCTAGAGTAAAAATTGGATAAAAGGTAAGGGAAGCTGTACCTTGGGTGATGCGGTCTGCACCACTACAAGCTCATTGTGTACACAATAAGGAGGAGTAAGTAATTTTAAGTTGAAACATTTGGATTTTAGGACAAACACTCTCACCAGGTAGCAATGTCAAAACTCCTTTCATTAGGGAACATTGACAGCATGGCAGGAAGCTCAGCTCTCATTAAGGGGAGAAACGCTGTGGCCACACTAACAACCTATGAGCATGGAGGGAGCCTGGGTGGGTAGTTCAATAGTTGGTGATGAGGTGGCCTCAGTAAGATGGGTTTCAAATAAAAGTTAGTGATTGAAGAGTAAGATGCTTTTTCACTGGGTGGGTGTAAAACAGAATGAATCTATTGGTGGGAGACTAAGAAGTTGAGGAAGTCCATGTCGGATTAGAGAGAACATGGCTTAGTGTGATGAAATATAAAGTATAGTCTGGATAAAGATCTTGGGCTGGTCTGTGGGTAAGCCTGAAGGTCTGTGCCACACACCTGCAGCAGCAACATCAATGCAAGCCAGTGTTAGTCCTCTGCAATAGCCCACGACACTACAATACCTGAACCACAGCAAGAATGGCTGCTAGGGATCCAGCTGTAAGGTGTTGATGGGCAATTGGCAGATGGATAGTAGTTAAAGTTGTTCCTAGAGCTCTGAGCTGGATACGACACAAAGCATGGATGACTGGAGCTTAGACTGGTGGTCTTGATGAGCCAGAAGATTGAGAGTAGTGCAGGTATATGGAAGAGAAGAACCAGAATGAGAAGAATTCATGTGAAAGTGAACATATTGCAGTTTATACCACCTGCATTCATACAGCATCTTGGTGCAAGATGTAGTACTCTCAATACAACATTTGATTATGCAGAATATTATTTTAGAGGTAGAAAGCACTTTGGGAGCATTTATTTTTTTTCTGCTCATTTTACATATAACGAATGCATATCCTAGAGATCAGACAACTTGTGGTGGAAAGCTGAGGATGAAGCCCTTGCTTTGGCTGGTGGTCTGCCCTCCCTCAATATAGCCAAAATAGTAAGAATGATTTGTCTAACATTTGCTAAATGCAAGGCACAATGGTGATCACTGATTGATATGTAATCCTTTCCTATTGAGAATTAATATTACACATTAAATTAAGTAATCATATAACCTCTAGAGTAAATAAGTTTTGTCATCAAAGGTTTTTTGTGTGAAACCACAAATTTTTCATCATTATATATAGAATGTCATAATTTCAATGATAAAGAACCTTATCCTAAAGTCTCTATGAACAATACCCCCTTGAAACAAAATATATAAATGGGAGAATTTCATATTTTTTACTTTTCTGTCTAAAATATTACATTGCATTAATTGTTTCCTTAGCTTTTTCTGCTAACTACCAATTTCTGGTGAGACTAAAATTAAAATTGTGTTCAAAATGCTTCGTTTTTTTCTCAATTTTTTTTTATTTTCTTCTTCCCTAATGAAATGAACTTTGCCCATTGCATCATTTTATAAGAGGCAATCTGGAGCCTTAAAAGGAAAAAAAACCAAATATTTTATTAAATTAATTTAAAAAGGAATATTTAAACATGAATATCTGCATAGTATAAATATTTTATATTGGAAATTGCAATAAAAATTAACATTTAGTTATATTATTTGTATGTAAGAAGGAAGCTTGCTAACTAATTTGGAAGTGTCTGGTTCTCCTAGAATATTCTAAATAGCATATATGGAACAATTTGCTTGTACCATATTTTGCAGCTCACTTTTATTATCTCTGTTTTTCTGTTTAAAACTGACTAATGATTGTAAGTCTTCCATGTTTTCTTAAGCACTCACACACCACAGGGATACAACATACAAATACATTAATGCAAATATCTACTACAATGGAAAAGGGAAGAGCCCAGCACAATACACATGAAAACTCCTCAATGAAATGGGAGACAGATATTTGCAAGTACACCCATTTTATGTGCATGTTGCAATATTTCGATAGTCCCAGAGGCTCCCCCATGGCCTTGACTACCCCATGGGAATGAGTTCCACCTCTATGGAGTAGTAGTATCTTTTTGGCTTGACTGTTAGAGCATCCTTAGGACTGTCTTAGATGTCACAATGGCCTGAGAAACTTAGTTCAGGTGTTCAGGGTTCTTGTCTCCTGCAAAATTGTCTCCTCTAGGAAAATTACCAGATTAAAGTCATTCCTTTGTTTTCTGTATGGTGGAGGTGGGGTGGGGTATACACTTCTAGCTTAAGCCCTAGAGTGGTTACGATTCTACAACAGATTTCAAAGGTCTTTCAGTCCTTTTCTTTTTACTGTGTAATCAGCCTCCTCTGAGCAATCTCTGAAAATTATGTAACCTTTGAAATAACTTGTAAGTAAGTTTGACCATCTCTTTCTCAGAAAATATAGAAAATATTCTTAACATCAGTTTCCATAATCTTTGCTTCTGTGCCTTCTAGACTGAGTTCATGCAATTGAAAATGTAGTATAAAATAAATGCAGGAAGACCAGGAGACTTGTCTGTTTTCTGGTCATAATCTATTTCCAGGAGTAATTATTCAAGCTATATGTGGTCAAAATCTTAGCACAGTTTCAACGTGCTGCCCCTTTGCTAGTAACATCAGTGTAACCAGGGAATTTCTTTTAAAAAAGCATATTCTTGGGGCCAGCATTGTGGTATAATGGGTTAAGCCACTGCCTGCAGTGCCTGCATCCTATTTGAACACTGGTTAGTGTACCTGCTGTTCCAGTTCCAATCCAGCCCCCTGCTAATGTGCCTGGAAAAGAAGCAGAAGATGGCTCAGGTCCTTGGGCCCTTGCACACACGTGGGAGACCCAGATGAACCTCCCGGTTGCTGGCTTCAGTCTGGCCCAGTCTTGGCTGTTGTGGCCACTTGAGGAGTGAACCAATTTATGGAAGATCCCTTTCTCCATCTCTCCCTCTCTCTTTGTAATTCTGCCTTTCAAATAAATAAATAATTCTTGAGAGAGAGAGAGAGAGAGAGAGAGAGAGAGAGATGCATGCAACACTGGGACATAGATCCCACATCATTGTGCCCTGCCAGCAATGGTAAGCCAGAAAGTGCTTCTACCTGACAAAGGACCTCCTGTGCCATGGAAATAAAAGCAAGCATGAGAAATACCATCTCTGCAGATGATTTAATTAGTCTGAAATACAAAACAAAGCCTGGTATGATAGCTGAAAATGCTTCACAATGGAAAACTCAGATGTGGTATGAATAAAAGTGAAGGCAATTTATTTTTAGTTTCTGTGACATTTAAAATGCGTCAAATTTTCTAGGTAATAGCTTGAGCGTGCTTCTGCTCACACATGCCACTTGTGCTGAGCAAAACATTCAAGACAAGTGGAGGAGAGTAATTCTCCTAGTGGATTCTTTATTCACCCACCCTGTTGTGGGGTTTTCTCTCCTTTTGGTATCGTATTGCCAAACCCAGAGAGTCATGGAGACAAGATGAATTTATTGAATTTGTTAGCAATATGCTACCAAGTAGAGAAAGAAATGGTCTTGCTGCATATATGTAAGCCTTAACATATTTCCCTCACTCAGATAAGTTCTTGGACTTTCAAAAAGTGGTGAGGAAAGTACAATGTCACATTAATTTTTATTTGGATTGATTTTCCAGATTCTTATTCTGATCTGGACTTACTGGCAAAAAGTATAAAATAAAAATTTCATATATATGTATATATGACACTTATGCCATAAAATGTATATATATATATATATATATATATATATATATAGAGAGAGAGAGAGAGAGAGAGAAATAACTCACTAAAAGTGCCACTTACAAAAAGATAGGAGAAAAACCACTGGGATTTTTATTTTGTCAAAACCTTGTTAGTCGTGGTTTGGTTTTGGATTTGCAGTCTGTGGAGTATTTCATACTTCTCAAATTTCTTCTGTTCACTTGTGGCTCTCAAACCTAATAGAAATCTCCTTTTCCCCTTCAAGTAATACTTGTCTGCTTCTAGGGCTATCAGGGGAATACTTTTTTAAAAATTGTTCAAACCAGCTGAAGCAGTGCCCAAATATATACCGAATAGGAATATACTGAAAAGCAGCATTCAAAGCAGCCAAAATAATCTAAAAGCTCATTGTAAAAAATATGGAGAACAAAGTAAAAGGAGTGCCTTAAGGGCTTAGTTTCAATTTCTGCAATAATCCACCATTTCAGATAGGCTTAATTCCCTAGACTGTGTACATATGGATAATTTAATTCCACAGATAATCTCTAATATTTGTTTTGGGATAAAATGTCAAACTTTTCCCACTAAACCTTTTCACCTCCCCTTTGGACAAGTGGTCAAATGGGGGGATTTGTGGTTGCCTCTCGTTTGTCTGACCCTACGTGCCAATGGCAGTGCAAACAAAGTGTGAAATGGATCTCCTCACCTCTCCTACTGAAGCCTCAGCTTCATTTTGCTGGAATTGGGAGAGAGCAATGAACAGTGGAGTTATGACATAAAAACAAAGCTTTTCTTTTTTTTTAAAAAAAAAGACAATTATTTCAATAACATAGAAATTACCATGATCTGTTAATACAACCTATAAAACAAAACTCTTAGCATGGAAAATGGGTTTCTGCTTATTCTGTTTGGAAAGACAATATTGAAGCAATCGGGATTTTGAGATGAAAGATGTATGTAGATCGGTTTCCTGCTAGCCAAGTGACTTTCAAGAAATTATAAAAATCTGTAAATCTTAGTTTTGTTGTCTCTAAGATGGAAATACTAACTTTTCACAATACGGTGCTAAGGATTAAATAAAGTCACACATATGTAAAGCACTTTTAAAACATAATGACTGTATAGTTGTCATTCGCAAAAACTTGAAGTATAGAAAACGAATCTATGATATTATATGTTATACCAGAGTGTTTCAGAGCAGCTGAACTTCAGAATGTCTCCGTGAGCAGCATCAGTGGCACTTTGCATGGACTCCTAGGTTTTTCATTTCCTGTTACCATTCAACATGTTCAGCACACACTAGGTGCTCACTGTATAACTGCTAGTAACTCACAAAATCATTACCTAACAGATTAAAAATCAGAACAGTAGCCAAGAGTCTTCAACAAACCCTATTCTATAGAGAACTGGACAAGTACGGTAATTCTATATGCATTTTTATACTAAAAACAGAATTCTCAACTAATAGCAATCAACTTCTCAAAAATCAAGTTCTCAATTTTGTTACAAATTGTATTT
The DNA here is from genome assembly GCA_949820135.1 of Sylvilagus floridanus. NCBI lineage: Eukaryota > Metazoa > Chordata > Mammalia > Lagomorpha > Leporidae > Sylvilagus > Sylvilagus floridanus. The sequence continues at coordinate 107,012,943 of OX463236.1, read as the reverse complement.
AAATTGTGATCGATGTGTATTCATAGAAGGCAAAGACTATGAAGTTCTAATTTAGACTTTTTAAAAAACCTTTATACCCTTGAAATAAGTTCATGAATCTGGAACGTATATTTTGTGAGGCAGTCTTGAGAAATGCTTTATATTACAAGGAGGAAAATAAAAATAATTTTGTTTTTAAGAAACTACAAGTGGTTTCTTTTTGTTTCTTTTTTATATGTTCAAATCAAGAATTTCTTTTTTGGTTGTAATCATCATCACTAGAGTGAATTACTTCCAAATACAGAGTTAGGAGACAAAAGATATAGCACCTGGTAGATGTATCAAAGAATCAAATAATTGCTATCCCTCAGTGTGTTCATGTGATCACTTTTACTTACTAGTGATAGAATCTCAACTCCAACTAATGTAAAGAACACCAGAAAAATGCATTGTCCTTATTTTTTCTTCTTAATGTTTATTTATTTTCATCTACTGGAAAGATACCCCCCCAACACACACACACAGATCTTCCATCTGGTAGTTCACTCCCCAAATGCCTGCAACAGCCACAGATAAGCCAAACTGAAGTCAGGAGCCTGGAACTCCATTTGGATCTCCAAGGTGGTGGCATGGGCCCAAATAACTTGAGCCATCATCTACTCCTTCCAGGATGCTTCAGCAGCATGCCTGTCCAGAAGCAGAGTAGCCAGGACTCAAACTAGCATTCTAATTCAGGAGCAGATGTCCCAAGAGACAGTTTAACTGTGCCATAACTTCCATTCTAACATTGTCCTTGTTTCCTTGCACATTATCGTCAGTCTCTCCTGGGCAAAGATTTTTCTGTCATGGAGTAGGAGTATAGTTGTACTATGAGAGAAAAATAGTGCTCTGTATCTAAGCTCCAGTTACATTTTTATTCTGAAAAAGTCTCCTGAGTGGCTTAAGTTGAGACCCTCTGTGGGCCAATCTTGGGAAAAATGTGTATTGGGGTATGGGGGTAGAATTGTTCTGAAATTTGAAGTGTGGAAGTAAAAAGAATTCTGGAATGACAGAAATAGTAGTCTTAAAATTATTTTCATTAGTACAGACTGTTTTAGAAATTCCATGAAGTTCTGTAATAAATTGAAGGAACATTTTTAGTGAGACTATAAGAAGAGAAAATGATTTATTACTGAAACACTTACAGCCCACTTGTAGGAGATTTCACAACCTTAGATATTAGTTTAGATGAAGGAAAATGTAAAATATAATTGTCAAAACTGAACAAACTCTCAAAACAACAATTAAATCTATGTGTGATGTTGAAAGTGCTTTGACATTTGGATGACAAAGCTGACTCCTTTGGAGAAAATTAACTCAGTAAAGACTTTCAGCATCATCTCCCTCAACCATAACATTCACATCAGCAGGATTGAGAAGGCATCATGATCTCCCAAGAACACTTCAAAGTAAATCCCTGTTTTTCTAATTTGAACCATCAAAATAATGAGAAGGATAGCTATCGAATAAGGGTGTGGTCAATAGCTCAGCCTTCTCTGCTTTGACAGTGATCAGCCATCAGGCTCCACTACAGGTTAAACAAGCTGAATTCTCTTCACCACTGCTGGACTTCCCAGCGTGTTTTAGGGGGTAACACGTAACACTTACAAACATATTTGACTTCCAGAACATTTTGGTTCCTGCCCCACAATACTTACTTAGTAACTGTTTTCTACATATCTAAGACTCGGAGTTTGGCAATTCTTATGTATTTTATAGTCCCTTTTCAGTAGGACTAAATTTTCATTAAAATACCATTAAGCAAATCATCCTTGGGTGAGTGTTTGGCGCAGCATTTGGGACGCTTCTTGGGACACATGCATCCCAGATCGGGGAGTCTGGTTTGGGGATTGACTCTTCTGATTCAGCTTCCTGCTTATGTGCATTGTTAGAGGTGACAGATGATGACCTCAAGTAGATGGCTTGCTGTCACCAACATGGAGACTCAGATTGAATTCCAGGCTCCTGGCTTCATCCTGTGACCTGGGCCTGGCTGTCGCAAGCATTTGGGAAGTGAATCAATGAATGGAAGATTTCTCTTTGTCTCACTGTGTCTCTCTCTGTGTGTGTCTGCCTTTCCAATGAAAGGCAATATAAATAAAAACTTTTAAAAGAAAAATCATCATGTAAATATTCTAAAGAGAAAATTTTTGAAAAAGTTAATGGGGCATGTAACTTTCTAGTTTTAATTTATAATTTCATGATAACAGAATATTTAAAGTCGGAACTTGAATAATCTCTAAATTTAAGTGGAGTATATTTTTATAATGCTTTGTACCATACCACTGCTCTCTCAGCCTTTAATCTTGCAGAATACAAAGGAAAACTAAGAACCACCATATCTTTTAATGAGTACACTCTCCTATTAAGCCACCCACATTAAGTTTCAGACACTCCCCATAACCAGTACCCCAAATACAGTCCACTACAGCATTGCTAAGAGGAACAAGCAGGGAATCAGAGACAGCAGAATAGTTTTTTATAAGTCGCTTACATGTTTTACTGTGGGCTTCCTCATAAAAGAAGAAGTAATGAACTAATGCATAAAATGCTAAACTAGTTATATTGCATATACATAATATTGTTTGATTTTGTCATATCCAACCTCTGTAACTTTCACTCATCCTACATGCTGGCAAAGAAAGCACTCTGTAAGCTGGACTGTGCCTCTACAGAAGAGGACCATTCGGTTGCTTGTTTCTTTCCAGATTCCACCCACTCTTCTCTATTGACCCCATTCTTTGTCCCAGGGGCCGACCTATATTGACAACATAAACTGTCTCCCTTGTCCTTTGGCTTGGGATGAGTTTGATGCAGAACACTGATGGGAGATGAGAAGGGGAAAGCAAGTAAGTCGAGGGTATTAATTCCCTGCTCTGTGCTGCCACAGTCTGGCTACCCTCCTGGACCAGATACCCAGCTGCTGTGAGGTGATCATCTCGATGGTGTCTACACTGTCGTCAGGTTTCACAATGTGCTCCCTCCTCAGCCACACAGATGGGAACAGTCAACGCAAGTGCATTCTTATATGGAGACCCAGGATCTCCTGTTTTGAGTCTAATGGTTCCAAGAGCTTCACACTTGATCTCCTCTGGTTAAGTACTCAGAGCTAAAGTGACGTGCTCACCCAGAATGTTCTTTCTTCTGACGACTCTGAGTTCTCAGGACCTCAGAAATCTCTCTGTATGGACTAGCCTGCAAATACTTTCAGGACTGTGGCTGTCCTTTTCCCCAAGTCCCTTCCAAAACCCAGACTATGCTGTGAGTGAGTGTATTTGAGACTAAACAAATGACCAAAGCATTGCTCACAAATGTGGGGTGTAAATGGAGTTTACACATAAAAGATAGAGATTCTATCTAGAAATGTGAGCATATTTTCCCAATTCTATAAGATGTTGCCTCTTGCCATGCTGTGCATCCATGGGACCACATTCTTCTAATAATAATGTCTTTGAAGTTGAAGAGAGGGGCCATGCAAACAAATAGTAGTCCTGGAGCCTGAAGTTTTTTAATTGTGCTATCCTAAATCCTAGTGTTTCCTTGAATATGCTACATGGAAATGAGCACTTGGACAGGGTTCTTAGAAATGCAGAGCATCGGGGCTCTGATCGGTTTACATATTGAGTTACTGGTATGGTTTTGTTTGAATAGGTGATTCTGCAGATAAGCTTCCTTTGAAAATAAAGTACTAAATGATCTAAAAATTACCATCAGGATTGACTGCTTGAATTATATCATATTCAATCTGCTAGTCTTTTGACTTTAGACCCTATGAACTTCTCACTGTTCTGTTTTCTTTATGGATCTTTGTTCGTATATGTCTCTCTTAATTCATCATCATTCTCTCATCATTCCATTATGTCCTCCAAAGAACCACTCCCAAACCATCTCCTCTGAGAATGCTTCTGAGTTTATTTGAAAACTGATAATTTATTTTTTAAAGGATTTATTTATTTTTATTTGAGAGGCAGAGTTATAGACAGAAAGAGGGAGAGACAGAAAGAGAGAAAGAGATCGTCCACCTGCTAGTTCATTCCCCAAATGGCTGCAACACATGGAGCTGGGCCAATCCTAAGCCGGGGGCAGGATCTTCTTCTGGGTCTCCCATATGGGTTCAATGGCCCAAGCACTGGGGCTGTCTTCTACTACTCTCCTAGGGCATTAGCAGAGAGCTGGATTGTAAGTGGAACAGCCGGGACTTGAACTGGAACCCATATGAGATGCCGGCACTGCAGACAGAAGCTTAACCTACTACGCAACAGAGCTGATCCTAAAACTGAGTTTTTAAACTCTTTGTCAGGTGCTCCAAGTAAAAAGATCATACACATGTTTCTACAGTTTTATTGTTGTTGTTTTAAGATTCATTTTATTTATTTGGAAGTCAGAGCTTCAGAGACAGAGAGAAATCCTCCATCCATCTGCTAGTTCACTCCACAAATGGCTACAACAAACAGGCCTTGGCCAGGCTAAAACCAGGGGCCTCTATCTGGGATGCCTCCTTGGGTGGCAAGGACCTAAGTACTTGGGCCATCTCTTGCTGGTTTCCTGGATGCATTAGTAGGGAGCAGGATCAGAAAAAGAGTAGCCATGGCTCAAACAGGGCATGTTGGCATCACAAGATAAAGCTTAACCCCCTGCACCACCACACTGGCTCCAGTGTTTGGAGTTCTACTGCTTGTTTTCCTTGTTTGAGCTTAAGTATGGTCTAGTTCCTCTTAACTCTGTAAGAGGAAACCAGGAAGTTCAAAACATGTTCTCCAAAGTGTTAAAATTTTCATAGTCTTCAGTCTTAAAGGGGGCATAAAAAAAGCAGTGAGACAAGTGAATTGCAACATTCTACAGTGGAAAATACAGAAATATTTGCTGAAAGTATCACCTAATTGTTTTAATAAAGGAAAGTTTGTCATAATTAAAGCATCTCACATTAATTGAGCATTCATTATGTGTGTAAGTATAATCTCACTCAAGCATCCCAACCCTATTGATTCTATCTATAACTTCAAATATTTTAAGCCCGCTCTATTAAAAATCATTGAATAAGGACTGGCACTGTGGCGTAGTGGGTAAAGCTGCCACCTGCAGTGCTGACATCCCATATGGACACTGGTTCAAGTCTCCACTGCTCCACTTCTGACCCAGCTCTCTGCTATGGCCTGGGAAAGCAGTAGAAGATGGTTCAAGTCCTTGGGTCTCTGTAGCTATGAGAGAGGCCTGAAAAAAGCTCTTGGCTCCTGGCTTTGGTTAAGCCCAGCTCTGGCCATTGTGGCCATTTGGGGAGTAAACCAGTGGATGTAAGATGTCCCTCTCTCTCTCGGCCTCCTGCATCTGCCTCTCTCTAACCCTGCCTTTCAAATAAATAAATAAATCTTAAAAAAAAAAAAAAAAAACATTGTGTGATGATCTCTTAATTTCATCTGAAGTAAATTTATGTCAAGATTGTTCAACTTGTTGCCTGTGTTCCTCTTTCTTAACATTTGATTTAGCAGTTTGTTTGGAACTTTAATATTGAAACCAGTTTTGAGTGGGTTTTTTTGTTCATTTGAAATCGGACATGACCCCCCCTAAAATTTATACAAAAATGTGCCCCTTTAGATTTCCCCAGAAGTGCTATCCCCCACATGTGCTATCAGATTTTGGGGTGCCATACGATTTCACCATATGCTTACTAATAAATTCCCAATATTAGTAAGCCCAAGAGGGTTCTTGCCTAATATTTAGAGAAGAATTCTAAATACCGGCACAGATAAATGAGGCAGCATGGTACAGTTTTTGTTTGTTTGTTTGTTTGTTTTAACTTTTATTTGGAATATAAATTTCCAAGGAACAACTTATGGATTACAATGGCTTCCCCCCCATACTTTCCCTCTCCCCTCGCAACCCTTCCCCCCTTACCCGCTCCCTCTCCCCTTTCATTCGCATCCATATTCATTTTCAATTCTCTTTGTATACAGGAGATCAGTTTAGTATGTGTTAAGTAAAGATTTCGACCATTTGTCTTCATATAGCAACACAAAGTGAAATATACTATTTGAGTACTTGTTACATTTTAATTAGCGTCCATACCAAGCAGAGAGCAGGCCAAAACCCACATGCAGCAGGCGCCTTGAGCTGCTATCCACCACTTATCATGGCAGCAAAGCAGAGGCAGAGCCCATCTCAGGACCCTCCTTGCCTTTTTATATATTTTCCACAGGGGAAGTGGCTTGTGGGCAGGTGGGCGCTCAGGTATGGTCAGATAGAGTCTGATGTCACATGGGGGCGTGCTGGGGGTATCAGGTAGGGTGTAATGTCACACAGGGGTGTGGCAAAGGCATGGTCTTCCAGCCCACAAATCTAATCAATTTTAGCCTGTATGCCTGCCTACCTCACATATACTTAATTTTCCTTTTTTATTCTCTCCTGATAGTTTCCCTTCCCATCCTCTGGTCTCTTCTCTCCCCTTTTCCTCATTCTATGATGTGTTTGGTATTTTTGTCTGCAAGCTTAATGAGTATGATTCTTTACAAAAAAAAAAAAATACAGCTTTACTGAGATAAAACTCTCATATACAATTCACCCATACACATGTAAAGTATGCAATCCAATGATGTTTAATTTATTCATTTATTCATTAATCTATTAGTTTCAGACTGCAGACTTAGGCAAGAACCACCAAAATCAATTTTAGAGAACTTTTCATTCTCTTCTGTCCCCCCGAAAGGACCCCCACATGCATAGTACTCATTCTCCATCTCTGCCTCTCTTGCCACCCACAGACCCCATGCAATCACTCTACTCTCTACGTGTTCACCTATTCTGCATATTTAGGTGCGACTTCTTTTTGTTGTTGTTCTAAATTTTTTCCCTTTCTTCTCCCTTGTTCTCCTTCCCTCATGCTCTGCAAAGCCTACTTGTCTGGCAATTGTACATATTTTCCTTTGATTCCCAGACCTGATCCAAGTTTTGCAGTCACATTGGGTGCTCATGTGACGTGATGCTTTGGGTAATATTGAGAATCCAGTTACAGAACGGATAGGCAGCCCGCCCCTTACAGATCCCAGTTTTCTGGCTATTTGAGTGTTCTCCTATTTCCTTAAATCTACTGTTTGCTAAAAGCAGAAACCTTGACTATATCACTTTCAAAGCATGCATTTTTCTTCATTTCAGACCTCTTTTAGAAATGGAAGCACCTGCCCTAATCCCCAGTTTTAAATAAATAGTAAACTTGACTCTGGTACTCCTTTCTCCATTTTTACCCTCAGGAATTCTAACTGAATATCTGCCTATTTCTGGATTCAGTGCCCAGCTTAACCATGGTATCTACAAATAGGGAATTTGCACTGAAACTTTGAAAATACTTGTCAACTTGAGGAATTCAGTAAAAACCTAAGTCACTAAGGATTGTGACAGATGATCCTTTCTTAGTCACTACAAATGAACTTGCCCTGAGTAACGTAAAGAAATGGCACCGTCACAATGCATTCGAGTAGCAGTAGGAAATTGAAAATGCATCAGTACACTTATATACATGTTGAAAATAGGAATCTTAGTATGTGACCTTAACCCTAATGTCCAGAGTCACACAATAACTATAGAATACCATTATCACTATAGAAACATTTAAAGCCAGAATCTTTTGTAGTCAAAAGTACAGCAATCATTATGAAGAGTCACACAATAAATAGCACAATCAAACAAGTAAGCAAACAAATGAAAGGTACTATATTTCCCTTTCATTTTAGCATCAGAATAACCTGTTAAGTATATCAAATACTAGAAGAAAACAATTAAGTGTATTTAGGATTTGTACTTAAGAACTATCTGAAAAATTGCAACTAACCCACTCTTTATCAATGAAAACAAAAATGTTAATAATTTGGTTTAATTATTCTACTGTACTGATAATGATGTTATTTAACAAAATATGTTCATTTTAAAATAACTAAGAAATTATTATGGTAGGAAAATGTGTTCATTTTGTGAATAAAGATATTGAATCCCAAAGATTTTTATAGTTTCCTAATAAATAGCAGAGCCAACTTTAGAATTTGGATTTCACATTTGTTTGTTTTCATTTTTTACTTATTTGAGAGAGATAGACACAGAAAGCTCCTTTCACAGATTCATTCCCCAAGTGCCCACAACAGTCCAAAGCCAGGGGGTGGGAACATAACCAGGGTCTCCCACATGCGTGGCAGGAACCTAATCACTTAAACCATCATTACTGCTCCCCAGGGTATGCATTGGCAGGAACCCAGAGTCAGGAGCCAGAGCCAGGAGTCAAACTTTGGAACTCTGATGTGGAATATGAGTGTCTTAACCAGTAAGCCAAACACTTGCCCCAGAACAAGGTTTTCTTTTCATTAATCTATTAGTTTCAGACTGCAGCATCAATATTCAAAGCCAAGATAAATTAGGTTCTCTTTGGTCTTAGAATCAGTAATGATATTTTACAAGTGGCAATTCATATTTTCATATTTGTAGTACCATTCATTTTAGTCTCAGCTTACATTTCATAGCAAGTATGTGCAGTCATATAGAACTATGTTATCAATGAATGACTTTTCAAAAAGAATTATTTAAAAGAACTTCTACTTGGTTGAAGAAATGCAACATCCAGTAAGTGAGCACATAAATAATTGCTTATTAAAGACTTCATATATGGGATATTACAACCCCTAAGTATTAGCAATTCAATAATGAAAACCATTATGATTTACTTCCCACTACCATTAGTAACTGACACCATGGATTCTATAATATTACTTCCTGCCAGTAATTCTGAATGAAGCAAAGGAGAAGTGGCCATGAAATATACATTTATAACTGCATGTGAATATAGTACAGTTACTATGAATGATGAACTGTTCTACTTTCTGAGACTCATTGACAAACTGTATTAAAATTTGTTCTATGGCGTCAAGGGACATACAAAATTCGATTTACTGGGTCAATTAGAAAGAAAGAATATTCAATCAAATTTATGCGAGGACTGAATAAGTTACATTACATTTATCCTTGGAAAGGGAAGAAAATGTTCAATGGCTTTTGTACTTTCGATATAGAAAAGAAATGGAGAAATTGATTGGAAGTTTATGGCAAAAAGAATTTTTGCGAGGTCCTAATCTATTGGTGGCCCCTCCAACATAGACACCTTGAAGACCTTCAACAGCGAGAGGAATGACCAAGGTCTCTATGTGGGCAATAGATAAACATAAGGTAATAAGGCTTCATCCCTTCTGTGTTCACTTTAAGACATGGTTGTCTGCATAAATTTATCCACTGGAGATTATTGTCCCGAGTTCTGAAAATAGAAAACCTTTCTCCAACCTAGAATTTTTCTTGATTAGAGAGAAATATTTATTCCTGAGACTAATTACCTATCTGTTAAAACTAAAACTTCTAATATTTGTCACAGAATAATGTTACTGGACTACGTATAGTCTCTTATTTCTCTCAGTTCACACATTCTTAAAAGGAAGAAAAAATGCCCGGGCTTCTAAGTGCCAAAAGAGGTAGAATTCAAGGTCTCTCGGAAGATGACCTTAGAAACAAATATTTGAGCCAAAGGATTGAAGAAAATTTGGCCCGTGGCCCCTTTAAATTTCTCCCTCAGCTAAACAGACATCTAGTCATTTAGAAAAGAACCCACCCCCTTGTTAGACTAGCTGAGGGACAATCCCCTGTTGTCATTTTTATTGTGTGCCCTGGAGAAGGAGGCAGCTTGGGATGCCTAATGGAATCTTGATTCTATTTCACAGCTACAGAGCACAGCCAGAGGCCCGTGGTGCTTTTGTGAGCCAGAATCCACGGAGGCTAATTTTGGCTGAATAGAGGCTAAAGAGAATTCATTTTTCCTTGTTACATTTATTTCACTAAAATTGTTCAAACTCACAAGATATTGCTGGAAGGACACCAGCAAGCACTTCTTAATTGAAGCCCCATTCAGTAGCAAGACTGACTATGCAGGTAAGAGCCACAGAGGTGATGAGGATTTCAGGGGCCCTAAATGCATGGAAATTAACCTTAACACAGTAGACATAAATGTTATCTCCTCTTCGATGTGGAATATAATCTCGAGGCTTCTGTTTCACACACTTGCTGGGAACTGTAAGCTGCTCTCTCATCTTCCAGTTGCCACATATGAAAGGGTTCACGTCCTGACATCACCAGTGAATTCTGCTGAGCATGCTCAGGGAGATAATTGCTGTTTCTCCTCTCCACCCCCAACCCCGCCTCCTCCCAACACGCAGAGTCTCTAGAGAGAACTAGCAGCAACAGAGTATTAGCCAGTTCTCAGGAAGCCAAATGGAGGATACACATACAGGAAGACTCATTTTGTTTTTCCCTCCCATTTCAAATTTTAATGAATAAAAAAAAGTTTATATTTATGTTGTTAAATGTGTGCAATCTTTGGGCCCTACATATTATCTCAATGCTAAAATAGCAAAGAATCCTATTCTGAATTTTAAGTTGGAACACATTCGACTGCCATTTATGGTCCAAACTTTTCATGAATTTTTAATGCAATAATTAATAAGGATAGTCATTCAATTGCTAAAATCCTACAAAAAGAAACTGTAATAACTTACTAAGAATTGATGTTGCTGTTGCCATTACTGTTTTCTTTGAGTTCTTCATTCTTAATTTGGAAGCATCATCCTCACAAGGTACCCTCAGGTATGGTTACCTCCATTGTACAGATGAAAATATTAGAGCTTATGAGCCACTGATAGGAGGGCCTGATAGAAGGATTTTTGTCTTCTAATTGCAAAATTTACTCTTGTGGAATCAACAACATAAAATAAGCCTAATTATTTTCCGAAAAATGAATTTAAAAACTAATTCCAACATGGAAATTGGTGTTTTATAAAGGAAATTTAGGGAGAAAATGAATTTCCCTCTAACAGGTACTCCACATTGTTTGTTGTCCAGAGGGTTCTGAGGGTAGTTAACCTAAGCTCACCTGCATTAAATATTGACCCTGAGGGGCAATTTGAGGCCTTACTAATGGGGCAATTTGGGGCCTTAATGATGCAGACAAAAAGGTCCACAATCCTACTTGATGAAGTGAAGAGCCTCATTAGCATGATTTTCAAGGGTGGTACTCAAAGAATTAGCTTGCCAACCAAAGCCACGTCAAACTGGCCAAGAAAGAACTCTTTATTTAGCTGAAGGGCTATATATGTGACAGGGTCTCCATGTCCCTGTGCATTTGATTTTCTTCTACAGCAATACATTTTTGTTTTTGTTTTTGTTTTTGTTTTACCACAACCTAAATGTTCAGCTCCCTGGCTTTTTGTAAAACTTTGAGACTATGACAAAAATTTTGAAATTTTTTAAAGCAACTTTCTTTTTAAAAAGAATGTAATGGAAGTTTACCTCAAGCCAGCAATTAGCCAACAAGAGCAAAGTTCTGTGGTGAAAACAAAGGCATATTGTTTAAGCTACTGGATTTGTTGCAGGTACCAATGTGTAATATACAGAGAAAGCAAATTTAGAAAAGAAAAATGCCAAATCACCATTAAATGTAAAACAACCATGCAACAAATGCCATCACATACAGAATTTCTGTGACATGCTGTTGCTTTCACAAGCACCCAGTGAATTGAAAGCCCCAATACCTTAACTAGACAAGTGCACACTCAAGCACATGCCACACACAAATAAACACACATACAGCAGGCAAACTCACATGTCAGTGTTAACTCAGCCAAGTAGGAAAGGCAGCTGCTCATATACTTAGTGTCTCCTCATTAGAAATCTGCACTCATGGAATAAAACTAAAGCTAGAATTATCTACAGCGGTGGAGTTTTTTCCTTGTTCTTAGAAATTGTGTTTTAAGAAACACAATGTATGAGTCAATGAATAATAGAAAATAATCTTAGAATGTTTCACTTAGTCAAATAAACATATAAACTTTTTCTGTTATAATTTTATGTCCTACACAAGCACAGTGTCTAATTCAATTACCATATATGATAGACTTCTCTTTTACTTCTTCTTACCCACTAGACTGGATAGACAGAAATGCCCTCAGCTTTGCCGTAGGCTCTTACTGCCTCAAGCTACTGCTTTAGTGACTGATTCAAGGGAAAAGAAAGAATAAAAATTCAAAATGTGACACTTTTAACTAATCAACTGCAGGATCATTTCCTTTAGGCCCTGGTAAGAGATCCTCTTCTTATGTATGTATGTGTGTGTGTGTGTGTGTGTGTATATATATATGCTTCATGGTTGGCTGCGATCTTTAAAGTGAACATGTTTTTAAAATGGAATAATATAATTATTATCAAAACTGATTTGTACCTCAAACAGCCCAAATTAAATTCAATAACCGCAGTAGCAATTGCAGTGATTTAAGTTCTGATGTTTCACCTTAGTAAATTTTTAATTGTGGCAAATATGTTCTGCTTCTGGGACAGAAAAGAAAAAGTGGGGGGAAGACTCCCGACATTCCTCCATATAAAAATGTTTTTGTAATCACTCTATTGAAATAGTAACATTTTATTTTTTTAAGCACTTAGTTTCTTGATCAGGATCCATATTCATGGGAACTCACTGTAATCCACTTTACCACTTAATGTTGCAATTCAGATGTTCAGTCAGAAGCAAAGCCCTCCAGAATAAAGCATGAATATTACCATGTGGGGCTGTAAAGAGAAGACTATTAGAATATATCACCAACACACTAGGGGACCATTTAGTCCACTGCTCTAAATACATCATTTAATTACAATGGAGACATTACTTCATGTTTCTACTGATGTAAGTATTATTAGAATTCATGATATTCGCAGGCTACTGTGGGCCATTACATTGGCCATAAGCTATTCCATAAGATTTACTACTAAAGGCCCGCAAGGGTATTTGAGCATTCATGGATTCTGTGGCAGTAGGCTTTTATCTAAGACACATAAGTGAGGGACAACCGAGTTATTATCTCTAAGAAACATAGCTTAATATTTTGGATTCTAAAGGTTAAGGTACCATAAATCCTGAATTACTCTGAGATATCACATAAAAAGACATTTTTATTTTATTTTACTCTATTCTGCCTCTTAAAATATTTTATGATGGCAGTTTCTAGAGTTGTACCGTGTTGTTTACATTCAGTCCCTGGATGCATCAAAACACTGACACAGCATTTCTTTTAAACTCTAGTAATGAAAGTAAAAATACATTTTCGGTGTGTGTGTGGTGGGGAGGGGGTGCTATGTCTGTGGTATAATAGGGACTGGAGAGGGGGCTAACTAAATGACATCTTTTTTTTTTTTTTTTTTTACAGCCTGATCAATTTCCAGTTTGATGAGACCTGCTCAGTGCTTTGATTGGCCCTTTTCATGATGGTGTCATTGGGTTTGGCTGAACAGAGTTGATCTGCTCCTGCATGCAAGGCTGTGAGTTCTCAGCGAGCAGGTCCTACGGACTGCACAGGAAGTATAGAGTCCGCTGCAAGAAGCAGCTGCTGAAGGCTCCCTGCCTTTGACAATGAAATCCTCAGCCAGAATATCCCCGCCCCTCCACCCTAGCCCCATAAAGACTGATACAGTGCTTTAGTAAAATGACCATGCACAGAAGCAGAGAAGGAAAACTTTTCTCTACTATGAAATGAAAACTTATCTTTCCAATAAATGAAAGATTAAGGATTCAAGAAATCAGCGCTTTGAAAAAGCATGGAGAACATGAAATTGAACCAAACAACCCAATTTCCCTGCATCATGACAATGACTGCTTTACATTTCTCTTCAAGCCTCTTCCTTGGTATTGTAAGGTGCCTGTTGGGCCTGTGTGTCTCAGCACATGAAGGATATAAATCTTCTGCATTTACAAGTAACTGTTGGGCAGTTTCACCAATGTTTTACAATCCGTTTTAGAGATGGTTCTAAAATGAGAAACAGTAACCACTAGAAGGGGCTGGTGATATAGTGAGGACACTGAAGCTGTGTTCACCAAAAGAAAGAACCTTTGATTTGAGCATCAAGAACCAACTGAAACGTTAGGCAGACAGTTCAGATGTTTGATCTCTGTGTAATATGGATGCTTTAGTCTTGTGGCAGATTTTGTTCATCACTGAGTTTCCTCCCTACTCTCTCTTTTACTAGACATTAGTCAATTCCCAGGGGACCCTAAAACCTCTCCCAGTAGTAGAGGAGTCCCACCACTACTACAAGAGCTGTCACAGAAGGGTTAATCATTAGTTCAGAAAATTTCAATTTCACAATGCACTGTGCTGACAGCTTTGTATGCTGCACAAAAGTTCTAAATGTTTACCTTTAAGAAAAGGAAGTATAGAGCAAGAATTTATTCCAGTGGTTAAGTACCAGTTGGGATGCCTAAGTCCTATATTGAAGTGCCTGGGTCTGAGTCTCAGGTTTGCTGTCCAATTTCAGCTTCCAGCTACGGCAGATCCTGGGAGGCTTCAGATGAGGGCCCAAGTAATTAGATCACTGCCACCTATGTGTGAGACCTGGAGTGAGCTCCTGGCTCTTGCAGGCGTTTGGGGAGTGAACCCATGGACGAGAGTGTTCTCTATCTGCTATATGTGCCTCCCTCTCTCTCTCTCTCTCACCCTCACCCCCACTGTCTCTCTCTCCTTTTCCTTCTCTTTATCAGTCACTCTGCTTCTTACAATAATTTTTAAAATGGAAGTAAATAAAATAATATGAACTTCCTTGGACAAAATTCACTATTCCTTAACTGTAATCAAAAATATTTATTTGCACAATTAAATGAAAAAATCAAGTCTAAGCATTAATAATACATATCATAAATTCACATTATTTCCTCTCTTTTATGTATAACTAGAATTCCACTTGGGGCCAAAATTCTGAAATTATCAAGTTCCTTTTTTTGTGTAAAAAGTATCATGCATATATTGAAGCTCAAACATATTCAGTCAAAATAATATTTAAAATCTAAGCATTTTGAATTAATCATCAAATTTATAATAATAAATTTTGGAAAAATTTTTGCTATTTTTTGCATGAAATCACAGAAGAATAACAATCACCCCAAAATGTCTAAATGTCTAAAAATAATCTTCAATTTAAGATATAGTTGTTAATAATAGTATAAAAAGTGCGTGCCCAATTAATATAATACCTAGGCTATCAGTATGAATCATCATACTTTTTTAAACTTTTATTTTAAAGATTTATTTTATTTATTTGAAAGAATTACACAGAGAGAGAGAGGAGAGACAGAGAGAGAGAGGGAGAGGTCCTGCATCTGATGATTCACTCCCATATCGGCCACAATGGCTGGAGCTGCGCTGATCTGAAGCCTGGAGCCAGGAGCTTCCTCGGGGTCTCTTACGTGGGTGCAGGGTCCCAAGAACTTGAGCTGTCTTCCACTGCTTTCCCAGGCCATAGCAGAGAGCTGGATCAGATGCGGAGCGCCGGGTCTTGAACTAGCGCCCATATGGAATGCTGGCGCCTCAGGCCAGGACACCAACCCAAAACACCACAGCACCACCCCAAATCATCACACTTTAAATGCATTATATCCCTTAGTATTGTGAACCTCCTTATTTTGCAGACAAGGATACTGAGGCCTAGAGAACAGAATCAACTTTCCAAGGCAATGCAGCCAACCAGCGGCAGAGGCAGGGAAGGGACAGGAGCCATGTGATTCTCCAGGCAAGCTTCTAAGATCCATGCTCAACTCATCCCACTACACATGTACTGCACAAATAGATAGAAAGAAAGGCAGGTGGCTGGCCCTGTGCCATAGCAGGTAAAGCCACTAACAGCAGTGCCAGCATCTCATATGGGCACCAATTTGAGACCCGGCTGCTCCTCTTCCAATCCAGCTCTCTGCTGTGGCCTGGGAAAGCAGTAGAAGATGGCCCAACTCCTTGGGCCTCTGTACCCATGTGGGAGACCCGGAAGAAACTCCTGGCTCCTGGCTTCAGATTGGCCCAGCTCTGGCCGGTTTGGCCATCTGGGGGTGTGAACCAGCAGATGGAAGACCTCTCTCTTTCCCTCCCTCTCTTTCTCTCTCTGCCTTTCAAATAAATAAATAAATCTTTTTTTTTTTTTATAAAAAGCAGGGGACATCAAATGTCTTTATGGAAACCTTTCTATACTTGCTATATATGCCTTCTTCAACTAGACTATTGACATTTCTGAACCCATGTTTTCCAATTTTCTTTTATCAAGTAATACTATATTTCAACTATACTATAGTAATCATATTCAACAACTATATGTTATTTTTGATGATCCATAAATAAATCTCTCCAGTCTATCCCTTTAAAAAGTAATAAAAGGCATTGTGGCATAGCAGGTTAACCCATTACTTGCAGTGTCTGCATCCCATATCAGAGCACCGGTTCAAGCCCCCAGCTCCACTACTTCCAATCCAGCTTCTTGCTAATGTGCCTGAGAAGGCAGTGGGTGATCGCCCAAGCCACCCACATGGGGGACCTGGATGGAGTTTCTGGCTTCTGGCTTTTGCCTGGTTCAGACCTGATTTTTGCAGCTATTTGGGCAGTAAGCCAACAGATGGAAGATTTTCTTTCTCTTTCTCTCTAATCTCTGTTTTTCTGCCTTTTAATTAATTAATCTTTTTTGAAATTATAAAATCACTATAACCAGCACTCTCTCCAGATATTCTGCTTGTAAAAAGTGTGATGGTCTTGGAAAGTGCTGCCTTCCAAATATCTCTCACCTCCTAGAACTAAGTAGCACCTATAGACTAGGAGAATGGGTTCAGACCATGCCAAAATTCCAATGGACAGAGCCAGCACAACCTTTGTACAACATAGAGCCACTGATGTTCAAAAGATCCCAAGATGAAAATTGGGGTTCATAATTCATACCAAATAGAAACTTCACCCACTAAGACTCAGGGATGTCAAACAAGAGCAACTTGAAGACTTGCAAGTTGATTGACATGGTTCTCAAAGAATGGAGTAAACAGACTAATACTTGCAAAAGGTTAGGGTTCCATTAATTTATTTATTGTATCTGTTGAGTACCATAGGCAAAGGCCCTGTCCAAGTACTGAGGATTTTAGAACAAACTTATAGAAGCCAAACATTTCTTGCATTTCGGATATATCATTGTGGCTGGAGCGGCAAAACTCAAGGTTGGCAAGTGTCCCCAAAGCATGTTGCATTTTCTTTGGAAGTGTGGTTCATTCCTAACTCAGTCCTGTCCTGCCAAGTAGAATAGCTCAAGCTGCAGACTCACACTTCCAGACATTGCCCGCAAGGGGTTCACACACTAAGTTCTGAATCTCCATATTCCACTATCCCGATTGTCTCTTTGAAGCCACTCTCACTTTGCCTGAGGTGAAGAGAAAATGAAAGTCCTTCCCGTTCCACTCCCCCTGGAGGCAAGGATGGGAGCACAGCAGGCAGGCAGCTGCGGCCAAGGAAGCTTTCCTTTTCTGGATGGAAGTAGATGGTCCCGAATTCCATGAGGGAGAAATGGTTTTTGCAGTTTCTCAGCATGACAGAATGCATTTAGGTACTTTTCAGTTCTTTTTTGTTTTTTTTTGTCTCATGTAACCCTTTATTTTAAAATAAATATCAAGTATATTTTCCGTCAGTAGCTAAACTTCTTTTATATTTAAATACAGATTGTAAAACAAAACCCCAGTTTCTTTATTCTTTTAATGTATTCAATGAAATCTATCACAGCAATTTGGTAATTACTATTATCCTTTTAAAATACATGGACAAGGTCTTCCCTAATAGTTGGAAATGTTATATCACTCTTTTACTCCTTGAACTTAAAGTCCCATTTCAATTCCCTCTACAGCAGTTTTGCCTAATGTATTAAATCATTATGCTTGAAATTAATCTTCTGATCACCTTGTCATACTTCTCTGGAAGAAAAATATGTATGTAAGTCAAGTTATAATTTAAGAATTAGAGCTACAATTTTTAAGTTTTAAAATACTTCTAGATTCAATCCTCATTACAAAAATTATCACTGTGGAATTAATCTTTAAAATGGATAGATAGCAAATATTGGCAAATATTTTTCAAGGGTAAAATTACAATTTTGTTGGAAAAAGTACAAAATAATATGAACAGCTTTTTGTTTTCAAGTAGTTCATTTATTCATAGATAACTACTACTTAGAGTTGGAATAACATAGGATTCAGCATAAATTCTATTCCTATCTTTTATAGACATAAGCATAAAATAATAAATTTACATAAAGACTATGGTAATAGATATTTCGTTATTTCAATGGTTCTATTTTTAATTCTACTTGATTAGTTTCTGCTGTTATTTCATTTTTAAAAAGGAAATCACCTGCTTTTAAAAAGGAAGGATTGGGATTGGTACTGTGCCACCAGTCCCAATCCTTCCTTTTTAAAAGCAGATTAAGCTTTGACCTGTAGTGCCAGCATTCCATATGGGTGCCAGTTTGCATCGTGGCTGCTCCCTTTCCCAGCCAGCTCCATGCTAATGCACTTGGGAAAGCAGCAGAAGATGGCCCAAGTCCCTCTGCACCTGCACCAATGTGAGAAAACTGGAAGAAGCTCCTGGTTCCTGGCTTTGGCCTGGCTCAGCCCCACTCATTGAGGTCATATGGGGAATGAACCAGCAGATGGAAGATCTCTCTCCTCCTCTCTCTCTCTCACTTTCTCCTTTTCTCTTTGTAACTCTGCCTTTCAAATAAATGAATAAACATTTTTTATAAAAAATAAAAAGAAATAATTACTCTATTCTGGATAATTAATTTCTTCATTTGGGGAATGTAAATCAAAATCTATCAAATCATCCCATTATTCAGAGGTATCTGATTTGACTGAGAAATGGTTAGGAAAATAAGCATATAGTTCACTGCAATGCATCTTCACAAAATAATGCTTTTTGTTAAAAATGCTTTTTATATCAAAACCATGTACCTTTTGATTTGAAGTATTCTTTCTCTGGGAAATATTTCTTATATAACCTAATGGTGAAGCAAGTTTTACTTTCAAAACAATCAGACTGACTATCTATATAAAATCTGTCTTGACTTTTCCAAGAAATGAGCTCATTTGTGTCTGCATCAAAACTGTCTCTATTTTGAATTCTAAGATAGATTAATAGATAGATTATAGCTCAACAGATCAATCAAGGAGCCCTAATGTTGCTGCATGAAAGAAATAAGGCATTTACTCCTTTTTCTGTTTTGGTCTCATTCAACTCTTCATGGCCTTCCTATTCTTTATGAATAATCAGTGAATGGAAGAGAGAAGAATCCTAAATAAAATAATCTTAAGTAAATCAATTCAGTAAAAAAAGTCATGCAAATATAGAAATTTAGGAAACAGAGACTGATTGTATATGCATACTCCTCTTGGAAATAGTCAGTACTTAAGAAAACACTTGTTTTCCAGTAGAAGAGTCCAATTATGCAGCATCTAAAACTTTATTACAGGTGACCCTTGAAGAAAAGGAATACAAAATTTAGTGCAACCTAAAATGCAAGAACTTGGAAGTGACTCATGCATTGAGAGATGTAAAACCAAGGCTTCGTTAGCTTCATGACAATTGTAGCAATGGATATGGGACTACTTAGCAACTATTGGATTTCTGGCAATCCACTCAAATATAAAGCATTGTGCTCAACAAACCGTTAATACAGTGTTTCTACTGTTATTTGTGATACTCCTCTAGTTAGACTTATCTTCCCCTCTCTTAGACCACTAGCCATTAATGGGCATTTTCTGCTCCTGCATATACTCTGCAACACTGAATTGAGGGCATTCAGCAATGTTGATGACCAAAATGACTCAAGTTTTCCTCCCACTAGCCACAAATGGCACAGAGTCTGGATCACTTCTTTTGCATGTTTTCTAAGGATTGCTTGCGTTTATGAGGGTCCAAACACATTAGAGCACATTATCTTCTGCTATCAGATATGTCCTGGGGGTCTATTTTTCCTCTCAAAAAGAGGAATATTGGTTACTTAAATGTGGTTTCATCCAAGACTTATTGACAGATCAAATGCAAGATGAACCTTGTAACTTGGATAGTGATTGGGATCTCCTTGGGGAACTCAGACAGAATTTCTGGAAGCTTGGTCTGGGTGTTGAGATCAGGACATAGTGGCATACAATACTGTCTGTTCTTGTGATACAATGGTCTTCCCGCACAGTTCTTTCTGTTCCCAGGCAAAGCCACCACTATGACCTCAAGCCTGGATTCACAACATCTCTGTGAATGAAGATGTTTAGAACTGTACAAATACAAAATAGCTCCAATTGCATCTGCCTAGCAGGACAATGGAAAATTCATTCTAATCAAAGGAACTCTCATTGTTTCCATGGGTTCCAACAGCTGTACTCTTCATAGTAGATGTCATGTTTAGTTAGTTAATGCCTATCTGTTCCGAGAAATTATTTCTCAGTGCTTATAATTTGCTCAACTCTGCACTTCTGGGTAGCTATCTGCAGTGGTCCAGTGAGGATTTCTTCCACCCATGTCATTAAAGCACACCTTAACACAAAAGTTTATTCTCTAGGAAGGCATAGCACTCTATTGGGATTTTATTATCTGTCACTTTAAATGTGTATTTATCTTTGAATTCTCTCCTTTTCCTTTTAGCCTCCTTGACTGTATCAGTGTATTTCTCTGTACACATATGGTCTACGGGCAAATGTAGACAGACAGAAGCCTAATTGACTCCAGAACAGAACTTAGTTATAAGCAAAAATTCCTGGACTAAATGTACTTCAGTTCTTACAACAAATAAATATATATTTCTATTTGAATACTAGAGAAGCCAAAATGGACGCTATCAGTTTAAGACCCTTTGACAGTATTCCTTCAATCCCATTCAGTTTCTAATGTATCTTTTATTATACTTTCTAAAGCACTTCCTTACATCTTCTTTTAAGCATGGTAATATTCCTCATTGTTAGAGCTCTTATGAGTTATGTGTTTTTCAAGTAGGCATAGAATTAACAGGTATTCCTACTTCATCATTTTGGTGGCCCCAGAAGAATTACTGCAACTTTCACCTTGTGGTTCAAATGAGTTCAAAACACAAAGTCAGCTTTACATGATGGAAAGGGCCTCAGACTCTCAATTAGATTAATAGGCACTCACCTTCATCTAGTTCCACAATGTCTAAAATGAACTATATCTTGCTATATAAATAATGAAATAGGAAACTTATACCATAGCATAACCAAGACACATTTTTGTTTGACATACAAATTCTCAACAAGATCTGAGTAAAGAAAATAATAGCCCCTAATATTTATAGAATACTTAAAACATTTCAGATTCCATAAATGGATTGTGTCATTTTGACTCCAATTCTATGAGGTAGGTATAGCTATTAGCCTCACTTTTAAAAATAGCGAATTAATATTTAGAAAAAATAATTACATTGACTACACATATACAAATAGGTAATTAGAGAGGCAATATTTATGTCCAAATAGGGCTCATATTCCTGACTATTATAATTGCATAGAGAAACTTAAGAAATCTCCCTAGTATTTACACATGACTGGTCTCTATGGTAAATGATGAAATAATAGATAAGCTGTAAAATAAAATTGGCAATTCCTCTTGGCTGTTATCTTCTTCTTATAAGACACAACAACTGCTATAAAATCTTCAAAAAAATTTTGTGGGTGGCATAGTGATTATTTAATAGCAGCAGGTTAACCTACCACCTGAGATACCAGCATTCCATCTGAGCCACATTTCAAGCCCCAGCTATTCCACTTCTGATCCAGCTCTCTGTGCCTGGGAAAACAGTGGAAGATGGCCCAAGTGTTTGGGCCCCTGTTACCCACTTAGGGGTCCTGATGAAGTTCCAGGCTCCTTACTTCAGCCTGGCCATTGCAGTCACTTAAGAAGTGAACCAGTGGATGGAAGATTTCTTTCTCTCCCCCTCTCTCTCTGTAACTCTGTGTTTCAAATAAATAAATAAATAAATGTTTTTAAAATTCATAAGTTCAATTTAGGATAAATGTTGACCTATATATCAGAAATAATATTGTATGTTTATCTTTGGTAGGGATTAAGTATCACCTCTTGGCTGTGTTTAGGGAGTAGAGTAGTCTCAGAAGAGTTTCCATCAAAATATTTCTCTTCCTGATGTAGTCCTGAAAAAAATTAACATCCAGGGTATATGCTGGCTTTTGATTATTGCCTTTTTTCCTGGACTATTGGGCAACTTTACCAGATTATAAACAGTGAACTTCTGTTTTCTCAATATCCAAATCAATTCAAAATCACTAGACACAGCTCTTCATAGCCATCTCCATGAAAATGACTCCAAAATCCATTGTACAAACTTTAGCAGTGATAACTGGATGACTATCTTTTGAAAGAGTGATGTAATTTCCACCAAAAAAGAATAATTTGTGGTAGATAACTTATTTTTACTATTGTGTAAATGTGCCAATTTCTAAGGAAGTTCTCTTACTTCCACAAATGCTTCAAAACAAAATAGACTGAACTAGCCTATGAAGTAAACCAACATGATCTTTCAATCTAAGCACTTTGCATGATGGCAACATACGTATTCTCAGACCTACAAAGGGTTTCATTCAGAACCTCATAATGTTTTTAGCTAAAATAAAGATGAGCAGATAGTCAGAAATACTCAACAGAAGTATAAGATGACATACAGATTGCATTACTATAAAAATAGAGTGCAAGTCAAATTACCTAAACACGGTAGATGTGGATTTCAGTTTTTGGTAAATGAATCATTTGTAATATTTATACTGTGGTGGTACAAGCAGAATTGTAAGTTAAATAAATTTCAAAATTTGCAATTACTTCATGTTTCTTTGGAAATTTGAGCAAACATCTGATACTTGTAAATATTTGACTATTCATAGATGGTATATTAATTATCTGTTGTAACAATGAATTGTTACAAATTTAATGATGTGAGACAACACAAAATTATTGTCTTACAGTTCTGAAGTTCACGAATCTGATTAAATGAAGGTAGCAGCAAAGCAGAGTTATTTTTGAAGGTTATAGAGGAAGATGTGCTTCTGACCTTTTGCAACTCCTAGAGGCTGCCCAAATTCTTCAGCTCCTGACTGCATCACTTTGACATCTGCTTTCATCATCACATCTCCTCTGGCTCTCATTCTGTACCCCACCCCATTTAAGAACTTTTGTGATTACAGTGGCCCTATCTAGATTATCCAGGACAATCTCTTCATCTCAATTTCCTTAATTTAGTCACATTTGCAAGTAAGGTAACCTATACCTAATGCCACATGAGGTAACTTATTCACAGACTCTACAGATTAGGCTATATACATCTTCAGGGGCAGGGATAATTATTCTACCCATCACTTGTGGTGACATCAAGGATGCATTTAAGTGTTCCAGTGGAAAGGGCCTTGGATTTGTAACCATGAGCTCTGGTATTGAACAGATGGAGCTCCTGTCTCCTGGATTCAGCCTGGCCCAGCTCTGGCTACCACAGCCATTTTGGGAGTGAATCGTAGATACAAAGTATCTCTCTCTCTTCTCTTTTTCTCCCCCCTCTCTCTTTCTCTCTCTCCTTCCTCTTTACCTCCCTATCTCTCTGTTGCTCTGCCTTTCAAGCGCATAAATAATGAATCTTTAAAAAAGAAGTCCCCAGAAAACTCTCTTCATTTTCCTTGGCTAGAACTACACCTACATCAAACACTGAATCAATCAAGAATCTGAATAAGGGTGTAGAACTATTCTACACAAAAGGAATCAGGAATTATCTCTGGAGTTGTGGTAACTTGATAAATATATAATTAATTATCACAATAATAATAGTTTAAGATAGGATTCTGTTTTTAAAAATATGAAAGAGTAAATGCTGAATAGATAATCAACAGTGTCAATTGCTGAATTTTCAAAACTTGTCTTAAGTAATTGTTAAAACAAAAAAAACTATATAAACACTTAATTGCTTTTGCTTCTTAACATGAGGTAATTTTTTAAGAACACTTTGACTACTGGATGATACAGAGTCACTTCTTAATATATATCATTACAGTTACTATTTTGTGATTACTATTAGATGGCTTGATTAGATGGCCTTTTTGTTAATGCTATGGATAAGTATAAAATAATAAACTTTGAAAAACAAGTATGTAAATAATCTCAAAATTCAGAATTGACCCTTGAGTTGCTAAAAAGGGGTAAACTCAGCAGACAGAATGGTCTATTTACTGGTCAGATTTATGCTAAATATTCTCCTTACTTCATGACACCATAACCAACCTTTGATTTTGGCTTCCATTTAAGTTCTTGCCCATAGGATTATTCACATGAGCTTCCAGTTTTTATCATAATCCTTTCTCTATTCTGGAGCTCTTAGGAGTCTCCTTGTCAATTTTCACACATAATTCTGCCAGTTTTCTGCTGTTATTTTGTATCTCAGAGGTGATAACTGTCTCAGTAGGAGATCCTTTGGTTTGACATGCTATGTAGAAACGGATTGATGTGACTTTTTTGGTCACTACCCATAACTGGCACTCTTGCAGTAGTCTGCCAGGTCCATTCAAGTCCACTCAGTCCAACACACCCAGAAGAGAGTTCTATTTCTTTTGTGAAGCTGTGCATACCAAACCTGAACCGGTGATAAAGAAAAGAATGGGCTAATGTTACCAAATAACCTAGTCTTTACAAAGGATGTTGAGAGATCATAATTTGGAACATTTTAAACCATGAATCAAGAACAAAACAATCTCCTGTTCAGGGATATTTAGTTTGATTTCATTCAGAGTTATATATGTTGTAATAGGAAAACTAAGACCAAAACAATTGGCATCCAGTTCCTCAATATGAGAACAGATTTACCATTTTAAGGAGGGAAGAACATTCTAAAGCTTGGAAGCTGTATTTGGTAACACCAGAACACTTGTGAATGCTGTCCACCATAGGCAATCTGCTCTTAGGAAAAGAAAAAAAAAAACTGGATTGCCTAATATGCTGAATTGGAGATAGAAGAAACTAGACAGCTTCAGTAATAACTTTATTGTATCACATAACACTCCTCTTCAATTTCCTGTAGCATACGAAGACCTAGGCATACACAGGAAACAAAATTAGACTTCCCAGTACATCATATGTCATAAGAACAAGTAAGCACGAATGCTTTGGGGAAAAGATGACTTCCTACCTTATGTTATACAACTTTGAAGGGGTAGCAAATTTAAAAAGTCAGTGTTAGAGAATTTCTGCACAGTGTTATATTGCATCCATTTTGTTGTTTAGATATATAACATCCTTGTGTTTTTTCCATCTAGAATTTGTAAAATTAGATTTAAAAAGAGACAAGATACTCTCCACTCCTTCCATCTCATTTTCTTCAGCTGCCCCAATCTCTTATTCAGAAGCCTTCCAGGAACCTTCGGATGCCCTCAGACATTCAGCAGTATAGCCATAGTTCATTTTATTTTTCAGATGTACATAAACTAGAGGCCTGTTCTCTTCTTTATTTGTTCCACCTCACCTTTCCCCATCTCAATAAAAAAGATAATTCCTTAGGGTTATTAGTACAAGATGCTAAAAAAAGTCTTCTATTTGTAGTATTTTATATTCTAAAAAATTATACATAATTTTCTAATTTCACTTGCATAGTAACTATTTAATAGTGGTATGCTGGGCAATGTTATGCCTTTTTATAGATAAGAAAACTGAGGGTCGTCTGGTGCCGTGGCTCACTAGGCTAATCCTCCGCCTTGCGGTGCTGGAACACCGGGTTCTAGTCCCGGTCGGGGCACTGGTTCTGTCCCGGTTGCCCCTCTTCCAGGCCAGCTCTCTGCTGTGGCCCGGGAGTGCAGTGGAGGATGGCCCAAGTGCTTGGGCCCTGAACCTGCATGGGAGACCAGGAGAAGCACCTGGCTCCCACCATTGGATCAGAGCGGTGTGCGGGCTGCAGCGGCCATTGAGGGTGAACCAATGGAAAAGGAAGACCTTTCTCTCTGTCTCTCTCTCTCACTGTCCACTCTGCCTATCAAAAAAAGAAAAGAAAGAAAGAAAAAAGAAAACTGAGGGTCATAGAAGTTAGATGAATGAAGATATGCCAAATACCGACAAATTGGGGGCGGCATGCTCTGAACCACATAGGTAGGTTTTATGTTTCTTGTGCTATTACCCCATCATTATTCAGTCTAAATCTTACCAAAATACTTACGTTTGTCCTGAAATTAATCAAAACAGTGTTTTCTGTGACCAATAGCAAAATAAATGGATTTTTTTCCCTGAAAAGATGCAAATCACTTTCCTGATGTGGATCAGTCTTGAATCTTTCTGTTGGTTGACCAGAACTTCTGGGATGCATTAGAAAAGCAGACAGTTCGGAACTTGGATGTTACATGCTTCTCCCCCTACCTTCCCCTCTATTATCAGTCAAAATGGAGAAAAACAAAATGCGGTATGTGCTTTCCACCGTAGGGCCAAAACTTGAGGAGTGGTAATTTTTGGTAATCTCTTCTGAAGTCTGAAGGGTCTCAGAGAACTGATATAGCGTTTGATGATCTTCCATTGTAGTGTATCATCTTGGAGGACTGAAATTGATTTTCTTCACTTCACCATGTCAGAATCCAGTACCTGTGCCCCAAATCTCCTTTTGGCCTAGGAGTGTGTCACAGTGCCTACAGTGTAAGATATGAGCACCAGGCTTTGAAGGAATCGTACATGTTGTTTGGAAGTGATTCTTCCAAGTTATGCCTCCATCTCCATGGTCAGCCTCATGCGCCACTTCAATTCTAAATTTGTTTTTGTTAGGTTCCAAAAAAACACAAAGATTGGTTGCTCACTCACTGATTTTGTTCTTATTATATAAATGCTGTGTGATTAAAAATTGCAACCAAATTTTGTAATCTAAGTGGTCTATGCCAGCATTACCTTATATAAAGTCTTTGAATCACTGAAAGTCAGATCTTGCAGTTGTTGACCACCAAGTTTCCAGAGCAAACACTGGTGACAGCAATGCAACCTAATTCACAAGGCTAAGTGGCTCCACTGCAGAGCTGGAAAAGCTTCACCGGCAGTGCCCCTCATTTGCACAGATACTTCCCAAGACAACTGGGGCCAAACAAGGTGTGTAACATATGCACGTGCTTCCATAAAATCTGTAAAACTAAGGCACACTTAACTACAACTGTTTACAGGGCGGTGTTTCTCTACCCTGCACATCTTCTGTTGTCTTGTGGCATTCGAGTACCCATGGGCACTTGAGGGATTTGGAGCAAAGGATGTGGAGTTGGGGGCATAACTAAGCTGGACTAGTATCTTTTTATGTGGTTCTCAGGCACGACTGTGTGGAGAGAAGTCCTTGCTCAATATTCCCTTGTGTGAATGGCAGCCAGGTGTTCTCCTATAGTCACCAAACACAGTGCCAGGAAACACAGCCACAAAGTGCTCCATGGCTGGAAAGTGCCCCTGTGGAGAGACTGCTCTAACCATCACAATTGCAAACGTGTCAGCGAAAAATCTCTTCAATACTCAGTAAAGATAAAAGTTGTGTCCTGTCAGGAATAATATAGCACATTCAGTTCTAGACACAGCATTTATATAGCTCATCCCTTTTTCTTTTTATGGGACTCAATGAAATAGAATTTGTCAGAATTCCTATGATTTTAAGGCACTAAGTACAGCAGTGACAACAGAAAGTTTATCTTTTTTAAAAGTTTTTTAAAAATTACTTTTTAAATATTTATTATGTGAAAGTCACAGTTAGAGAGAGAGAGAGAGAGAGAGAGAGAGAGAGAGATCTTCTACCTGCTGGTTTACTTCTAGACTACCCAATACCCCAATAGATTTCCCCAATACCCCAGGAGATTACCCTAATAGCTGGACCAGGCAGAAGGCAGAACCCTGGAACTCCAAGGCCCACATGGGTGTCAGGAATCCAAGTTCCTGGGCCATTATCTGCCATCTCCCAGATGCATTAGTAGGATGCTGGTTCAGAAACAGAGGTAGGACTCTATCCCAGGCACTCCAATATAAGATGAGGACATCCCAAGCAGGGATTTAATCTGCTGCATCATAATGCCTGCTCCAGAAAGTCTATTGCTAACAACACATATATGAAAGGAATTTTACATTGAGTTTCCCCCATGATAACAATCTTACTAATTCTGAATACTAATACAATCCCATCAAGGTGGCATGTACCAAGGCCATCTCACTAGTCCAAGTGATCAATTTCAGCTCACAATTGATCACACTGATAGGTCTAACAGTCAAAGGGATCACACAAACAAGACTAGTGTCTGCTAATACTAACTGATAGAATCAAAAAGGGAGAGAATGATCCAACATGGGAAGTGGGATACACAGCAGACTCATAGAATGGCAGATGTCCTAAATAGCACTCTGGCCTCAGAATCAACCCTTAAGGCATTCGGATCTGGCTCAAGAGCCCATGAGAATATTTTAGGCATGGAAAGCTAAGACACTCTGAAAAACAAAAAAAAAGAAGACCTAAATGAAAGATCTCTGCGAGTGAGATCCCAGTGGAAAGAACAGGGCCATCAAAGAAAGAGGTACCTTTCTCTGAAGGGAGGAGAGAACTTCCACTTTGACTATGACCCTGTCAGAATAAGATTGAAGTCGGCGAACCCTAAAGGCTTCCATAGCCTCGGCAACTCATGACTAGAGTCTAGGGAGATTACTGACGCCATAAACAAGAGTGTCAAATTGTTAAGTCAACATCAGGAGTCACTGTGTACTTATGTCTCATGAGGGATCTGTCCTTAATGTGTTATCCAATGTGAAATAATGCTATTACTAGTACTGAAACAGTATTTTTACACTTGGTGTTTCTGTGTGGGTGCAAACTAATGAAATCTTTACATAGTATATACTGAATTGATCTTCTGTATATAAAGATAATTGCAAATGATTAAAAAATCTTGGTGTTAAATTGGAAATTGCATAGAAAAGTGAGCAATTTAAAAATATATATATCATGTAGGATCTCTGTCCTTAACGTGCTATACATTGTGAATTAATACTATAACTGGTACTCCAACAGTATTTTTCACTTTGTGTTGCTATGTGAGGGCAAACTGTTGAAACCTTTACTTAATATATATTAAACTGATCTTCTGTATATAAAGAGAATTGAAAATGAATCTTGATGTGAACGGAAGGGGAGAGGGAGTGGGAAAGGGGAGGGTTCCGGTTGGGGGGAAGTTATGGGGGGGAAGCCATTGTAATCTATAAGCTGTATTTTGGAAATTTATATTCTTTAAATAAAAGCGTTATTTAAAAAAAGATTTGGGAAGCTAACTTTTTTAAACTACTAAATTCATGAAAAAGTTTTCGAATTCTCATGCTAACATACACCATATTATATATTAATAGTCTCCCTGTTAAAATGTGAAAGTTTTTGTTCCATGAAAAGGCAATCAAAGGGTATTCATCAAAAAGCTGGAAAAAACCTCACAAGTATTCTAGGAAATTAATTAGTAAGAGAAAGAAAAAAAGGACAGTAATTTTCACCTGGAATTGAAGACACAGAGTATGAAGACACTTGAAAACATTCATGGAAAAGTAGAATTAAAAGACAGTGTAAAATTTCCATTAAAAGATTTATTTTTTATTTATTTGAAAGGCAAAATTACAGAGAAAGGTAGAGACAGAGAGAGAGGTCTTGTATCTACTGGTTCCCTTGCTAGATGGCTGCAACGACCTGGGCTGGGTCAGGCTGAAGCTGGGAGCCAGGAGCTTTTCTTGGGTCTCCCGTGTGGGTTGCAGAGGCCCAAGCACTTGAGCCACCCTCTACTGCTTCCCCAGAAGCATTAGCTGGGAGCTGGATCAGAATTGGAGTAGCCAGGACTCGAACCCACACCCATATGGGATGCTGGTGTTGCAGGTCAGGGCTCTAACCTGCCGCACAACAGCACCAGCCCCTAAATATATTTTTTCGAGGTTGTTTTTAGATGACTGCAAGTTGGCCATGTCTCATGACTAAAATTAATTGCTGTATGCTTTTTTCCATAATTGTAAACTTTTTTAACTTTAGTTATTAGTTTCAACAGATTCAATATTATTTGCAGATATAATTCTAAGAACATAATGACTTTTTCTTCCTTCCTTTCTCTCTCCCCCAAACTCCCCTCTCTCCCTCTCACCCTCCTTCCTTCTCGCTTTGTGTTTTTTTCAGTTTTTGTGACAACATACATTAAATTTATACTTTGTTTTCATTGTAAAAAGACTTAATACTTCAATGAATAAGAAGTTTAATAAGTAAAATGCAAAAGACCCTAGTTTTTTGAGTATAGACAGTGGTTTTAAATAATAATTGAATGAACAAATGATCATTTCAGACATATACAGTAAACTTAAGTAATTACAGATTATTGAAACTATAGTAGTATAACATTTTAGCCATTGGTTTCACAAAGGTATAAAACAAAGCTTTACAGAATTATATTTGTAACAACACTGATACACACAAACATTTCTATCTTTTGTTTTTGTTTGGTTTTTATTTTTTTAAGATTTGACTTATTTATTTGACAGGTAGAGTTATAGACAGTGAGAGAGACAGAGAGAAATGTCTTCCTTCCGTTGGTTCACTCGCCAAATGGCCGCATTGGCCAGAGCTGCACAAAACCTAAACCAGGAGCCAGGTGCTTCTTCCTGGTCTCCCACATGGATGCAGGAGCCCAAGCACTTGGGCCATCTTCTACTGCTATGCCAGGCCATAGCAGAGAGCTGAATTGGAAGAGGAGCAACAAGGACTAGAACCTCCACAGGTGGAGGATTAACCCAGTGTGCCATGACACCAGCCCCATTTGTTTTTTTTAAATTTTTGCTCCCACTTATAAGGGAAAACATGTGATATTTGTCTTTCTGGGTCTGGCTTTTTTCACTCAATATAATGTCCCTCCAGTTGTGTCCATTTTGCTGCAATGGTAGAATTCCATCCTTTTTTATAGCTGAATAATATTCCATTATGTATATATGCCACATTTTCTTTACCCATTTATCCAGTGATG
This sequence comes from Sylvilagus floridanus, assembly GCA_949820135.1. Taxonomy (NCBI): domain Eukaryota; kingdom Metazoa; phylum Chordata; class Mammalia; order Lagomorpha; family Leporidae; genus Sylvilagus; species Sylvilagus floridanus. The sequence goes on along the minus strand of OX463236.1, from coordinate 106,982,006 downwards.
GACACCTTGGTTGGTTCTAAGCTTTGGCTGATGTGAACAATGCTGCCATGAACATGGTTGTGCAGGTATCTCTTCTCTTCATTGTGTTCAAGTCTTTTGTTCAGTAATGGCTTTGTTGTTGAGTTTTTTAAAGTTGCTGATATATTTGAGATATTAATCCTTCATCAGATAGGTGGTTTATAAATATTTTTTCCCATTCTGTTGGATGCCTCTTCACTGTATTGGTCATATCCTTTGCTGTGCAAAAGCTTTTGAGTTTGTTGTAGCCCCATCTGTTTAGTTTTGCTTTTGTTGCCTGTGCTTTGAGGATCTTATCCAGGAAGTCATCACCCTGCAGCAATGTCTTAGAGTGTTTCCCCTACATTTTATTCCAGCAACTTCATTGTCTCAGGTCTTAAAGTTAAGTCTTTGATCCATGTTGAGTTTATTTTTGTATATGGTGAGAAATATGGATCTAATTTCATTCTTCTACATATTTACATCCAGTTTTGCTAGCACTATTTATTGAAGAGATTATCCTTACTTCGTTGTATTATCTGAGCACTTGTATCTAAAAATCCGTTGACTGTATGTAAGTGGACTAATATCTGGGCTTTCTATGCTGTTCCATTTTATGTCAGTACCACACTGTTTCGATTACTATAGCTTTGCAGTATGCTTTGCAATCAGGTATTGTGATGCCTCCTGCTTAATTTTTCTTGTTCAGGATCAGTTTAGCTATTCTGAATCTTTTGTGATTCCATACGAATTTTAGGATTGCTTTTTCTAATTCAATAAAGAACATCATCAGTATTTTGATAGGGATTACACTGAGTATGTAAATTGCTTTGGCTTGTATAGACATCTTAATGATATTAATTCTCCCAATTCATGAACAAGGAATATCCTTCCATTTTTTGTCCTTGGTGATTTCTTTCATCAATCTTTGATAACTTTCATTGTAAAGATCTTTGAATTCTTTAGTAAATTTATTTATAAATATTTAATTTTTGTGGCTATTGTGAATGGGATTTCTTCCTTGATTTCTCTTCCTGTGAGTTCATTATTAGGATACAAAAAAGATTCTGGTTTTTTATATTTATTTTGTAACTTGCAACTTTACAAAAGATTTATCAATTCTAGCAGCTTTTTGATTGTTTAGGGTTTTTCCATGAACAACATCATGTCATCTGCAAACATAGATAATTTGACTTCCTCTTTTCTAATTTTGATGTCCTTTATTTCTTTCTCTTCAATAATTGATTTGTGGTCTAATATGTGGTGTATCCTAGAAAATGTTTCATGTGCTGATGAGAAGAATGTGTATTTCATAGCTGTTGGGTGAAATGTCCTGTAAATGTCACTTGGGTCCATTTGCTTGATAGTATATTTAATTCCAATATATATTGATTTTCTGTCTGAATGATCTGTCCATTGATAAAAGTGGAATGTTAAAGTCACCCACTCTTAGTATAGGAATCTATCTCTCCGTTTACATCCAATAGTATTTTCTGTATGTATCTGGGGGGTCTTGGGTTGAATGCATATATATATATATATATATTTATTATTGTTATGTCTTCTTGCTGAATTAGACCTTTTATTAAAACATAATGTCCCTCTTTTTCTCTTTTTTACAATTATTTGATTTAAAGTCTTTTTTTAAAAAATATATCTGTATAGCTATGCCTGCTCACTTTCAGTCTCCATCTGCCTGATGCGTCTTTTTCTAACTCTTCACCTTCAGTCTGTGTGTATCTTTGTGAAGCGAGTTTCTTGTGGACAGCAGATAGTGGGGTCATGGCTTTATATATTTGATCAACTTAAGTCTTTTGTTTGGTGAATTTAATCCATTTACATTAAAGGTTAGTACTGATAGATAAGAACAAAGACCTGTCATTCTGTTGATTGGATAATGATTCTACATGTTGTGCTAGTGAATTTAGTATTGTCATATGTTTCATGTCCACTTCTAATACAGGATGCCCTTAGGAATTTCTTGTAAGGCTAGTCTGGTAGTGGTGAAGTGTGTAAAAAATTTATTTTTCCTTCACTTTGAAAGGATAGCTTCACTGGATATAATCTTCTTGGTTGGAAGTTTTTTTTTTGTTTGTTTGTTTTTGTTTGTTTGTTTTTCCTTTAAGAGCTTGAATATATATCATTCCACTCTCTTCTGGCCTGTAGGATTTCCATTGAGATGTCTGATGTTAATCTAACTGGTTTTCCTTTCCATGTAACTTGACACTTTTCTCTTACTGTCTTTAATATTCCTTCCTTGTCTATAACTTTTGACAATTTGATGAAATATGCCTTGGAGAAGACATTTGTTGGCTGAGTCTCCTTGTGATTCTTTGAGCTTCTTGTATCCTAATGTCCATGTCTCTTTCAAGACCTGGGAAATTCTTAACTATTATTTCATCTATCAGGTTATCACTGACATTTTTATTTTCTTCTCCTTCAGGAATGCCTGTAATACAAATAATTGGCCACTTAATAGTATCCCATACTTCACATAGACTTTCTTCATTATTTCTAAATCTTTTCTCTTTATTTTTGTCTGATAGGGTTATTTCAAAATTCTTGTCCTTGAGGTCAGAAAATCTTTCTTCCACTTAGTCTATTCTGCTGTTAAAGTTCTCCTTTGTATTCTTTACTTCATTGATGAGAGTTCATCTCCAAAATTTCTGTTTGATTCTTTTTCATGAGTTCTAAATCCTTAGTAATATTTTCATTCATTTCACTCATTGATTTCCTCATTTCATTAATCTATCTATCTCTATTTTCTTGCATCTCATTGGGTTTTCTTCAAATCATTATTTTAAATTCTGTATCTGTCAGTTCATAGATTTCCTTCGGTTCAAGATCTAATTCTTGAGGATTACTGTGTTCTTTTGGAGACATCATGATACCTTGCTTCTTTATGTCTCTTGTATCCCTATGTTGGCATGTGCCCAACTGGTGTATTCATCCCCTTTTCTTTATGGAGTATGTTTTATTGGGAGAGTTTATGGTTTAGCTTGAATGCAGGCTATCACTTGACTTCTTTGGCTTTGGTTCTATGTGAGTCCAGGAATATAGTCTCTGAGTGACGTCTTTTGTCTTAGTCGGTGTCAACTGTGTATATACGTGATACGGTGACCTAGTCAGCTGCAGTTCATAAGAATTGAATTGTAACTTTGAGATGAATAAGTGTGGGTGCGTATCTTGGCCCACAGATAATTCAGTGTTTGTCTCCCTGGTGAATAAGATAGCCACAGCATTGTTCTTGGCACTGAGGGATACAAGGTAGACGCCCCTTGCTCTACTAGCAAGCTTGAGTGATCCCAGGGCTTGTGGAACAAATTGCTCTGTGGCGTATAATACAAACAACCCTAATCCTCAAACTAGAAATATGAACTGAACACTGTTCAAGTCATACAGGGAGACTATAAATTATACAGGAAATTTTACTCTGGATGATATGAGTCTAGAGAAGAGGAATGCAGGTAAGTTGTTTATGTCCACGAGGTAGAGTCCAGCAGCACTGGAAATTTAGAGAGAATTGTTCTAGTCCTGGTGTTGCAAGGTATATATTGGGTTCTTTTTTTCATGGGCTGCTTGTGGTGTTAGCTCCCAGAAGCTAAGACGAATCCCCCTGGCTTACATGGAGCTCGTGAGCAAGCATAGCTTTGGGGCTAATGCACCAAACCCTCCACAGAAGGTAGGGTATCTCTCCTTTACCCCAAATGTTGCCTTGACTCTGTGCTAGTAGGTGCAAAATAGAAACATGATGTGCAACTTTTCCCTCTCAAGCATGACACTCTGTATGGGTGAGGGAGGCAGGGAAATCAACGTGGCTTCCCGGCTCCAAGCTGGGCAGTTGCTCAGACCCCAGTCAATGCTCTCAAGACTGAAGTACAAGTCATTGGAAAACTGTGGAATAACATTTCAGCTAAAGCTATGAGCAGCAGCTTACGTGGCAATGTTTTCCTAGCTTGACCTGTTAAAATAGTGGCTCAAACCCAGCAACTATCTATGCTATGTGGCTGGTAGCCACATGGCTGACTGCAGCAGTGTCTCTGTGTTCTCTTCTCTTGTCCCATGGAGCCTTATTATTTATTTATTTTTTTCACTTTTAATGATAATTTGAGTCAATCAGGCCCCTGGAAATGTAGTCTTTCATTTGTTCTTTTCATATCCCAGAATAGCATAAGTTAGTGTGGTTATACCCTATTTAACCATCCTGGATTCCTCTTATTGTATAGATCCTTATCTGATATTTTATTGATAGGATTTTTGGATTACAATGACAAAGATGTACGTAATTTAAAAATTAAAAATAAATATTCCTTTTTTACTTCTAAGAAAAGCACTATACTCATAATGTAATAATTTAACTATTAAATTATTTTTATGTTAATGCTAATGATACCATGTTATAAACCTTGTTGAGTATTTTATAATTTTTTATTGAATTTAATTTGGAGAATTTTGCTTTGTTGAGGCATTAACAACTGGAATTCTCAGTAAACAAAATGATAGCTAAATTCACAAAGAATCTTGAATTTGAATGTTATGTTTGAATATAGTTATACAATGATATGCTACTGTTATTACAGACAATATTATAAAACATTTGCATTTTATCATATAAATGACAAAAACTGCAATTTCATCATCTCTTAAGGCAATATCTAGACCCATACATTGACGTAAAGAATGTATATATTTTTAGGAACTATGTCTAGAGATATACATTTTTGCTCATCTTTTTGGGTAAGATCAAGTGTAGAGCCATTATATAATAATATATTTTTAAAGAAATATAAATTGTTTAATCCTAAGAAGTGTTTCTTAATTGACTTTACTGCAACTGTTACGAACACAATACTGACTGTAGGGTACCTCTGAATTCATTCATTAGAGCATCAATGGAAGCGTCACCTCCTTGGCACTACTGAGAAACTACTGGAAACTTGACTTACAGTGATGTTTGCTCAAAGAAAAAACTGACAAGATAGCTAATTTGCTTTTTCTCCTGCCCTAGTACTTTTGATACTCAAATCTTCTTCAAACTAAATGCCCATCTCAGACATTGACAGCAGCATAACTTAAAAATATCCATGGAGTTTAAAGGAGTCACTTTGTTTTGAAGGCAAAGAACTTGAAATGTGGAAAAGCCTTTTCCTGTAGCCTGAAAGGTGTCAGTCATGTAAGCTCCAGTTTGGGTTTACAGGTGGCTTTGGGGTTGTGCTGAATGTCAGATCCCAGGAGACAGAGGAGCTGGGCTGCTTTAGTAAACACAGTGCGTTTTCATGTGTGTGTATATGTGTCTGCAGCAGGATCCCCCTTGCCCAGGTTTAAGGTCAACACTACTATTGTATCTAAGTTTGTATTTATATTTTTTTCTTAAAGCAGGCCCTGAAAATACATAAGCCACAGCTTCCATAAAACCTGGATGTCCCCTGGAGAGAACTCTTGAATAAACATGGCAGATTATATATACACATGTGTTTGCTACAGTTCCATTCCAAACCCCACTAAAATCCCTAACTAGTGATTTTTTTGTAAAGTCATAAACTCCCAGGAGAAAATAACTGAAAAGAATCCAACAACAATGGAACTTAGAAAGTAAAAAAACAGCTGTGTGAGTGGTAACAGAATTAGCTGAAGAGGGAAGATTAAAACTTAAGGTGTCAATCAACCTTGGTCTCTTTTATTTTCCTCCATATCCAACATCCATCTCCTCAGATAATTATTCTGGCTCTAACTTCAAGACCCAGAATCTCACTATCACTCACCATCTATTTTTAAAAGATTTATTTGTTTATTTGAAAGGCAGAGTTACAAAGAGAGAGGAAGGAAGGGGAAGGCAGGAAAGGGAAGGGGAGGGGAGGGAAGGGGAGGGTAGGGGAGGGGAAGGGAGTGGGAGGGAAGGAAAGGGGAAAGGAGGGGGAAGGGGAGAGGGGGGAGGGGAGGAGAGGGGGGTAGGAGGGGAGGAAAGGGGAAAGGAGGGGGAAGTAGAAGGGAGGGGAGGGGAGGGATAGGAACAAAGGGGAAGGTAGGGGAGGAGGGGGGAGGGAAGGGAAGGGGGAAGAGAGAGAGAAAAAGAGAGAGAGAGAGAGAGAGAGAGATATCTTCTATATGCTAGTTTGGTTTTTTTTTTAAGGTTTATTTTTATTTATTTGAAAGGCAGAGTTACAGAGAGAAATAGAGAGAGGTCTTCTATCCACTTCACTCCCCAAATGGCTCCAATGACAGGGCTGGGCAAGCCAAGAGCTTCTTCTGGGTCTTCCACGTGGGTTCAGGGGCCCAAGCACTTGGGCCATGTTTTGCTGCTTTTCCAGGCACATTAGCAGGGATCTGGATCAGAAGTCGACCAGTGTGGGGGAGGGCTGTCGCATAGCAAGTAAAGCCACCACCTACAGTGTTGGCATCCCTTATGGATGTTGGTTCAAGTCTCAGCTGCTCCACTTACGATCCAGCTCTCTGCTATGGCCTAGGAAAGCAATAGAAGATGGTCCAAGACCTTGGATCCCTGTACCTGTGAAGGAGACCTGGAAGAAGCCTTGCTCTTGGCTTTGGATTGGCATAGCTCCAGCCATTTGCAGCCATCTGGGGAGTGAACCAGCAGATGGAAGACCCCCCCCCCTTTCTGCCTCTGCCTCTCTGTAACTCTGCCTTTCAAATAAATAAATAAATATTAAAAAAAAATAGAAGTGGAGCAACCAGGACTTGAGCCAGCTCCAATATGGGATGCCAGCACTAAAGGCAATGACTTTACCCACTGTGCCACAGAGCCACCTCCCATATGCTGTTTATTCCCCAAATGGCTTCAAAGGCCAGGGCTGGGCCAGGATGAAGCCAGGAGTCAGGAACTCCATCTAGGTTTCCCATATGGTTTCAGGGAACCAAGGACTTGGGCCATTTTCCATTGCTTTCCCAGGGACATTAGCAGATAGCTAGATCAGAAGTGAAGCATCCAGGACTTAAAACAATGCCCATGTGGGATATCAACATTGTCAATGGTAGCTTAACCAGCTATGCAAAAACGCTGTCTACTATTCACCAGCCTTTTTGGACCAACCTGTTGTTGTGGGTTAAATTGTGTCCCCCTAAAACAAATAAGTTGAAGACATTCCTCTGTTACCTTTGAATTTGACCTTATTAGGTCACAGGCAGTTAACAATCATGTCATATGGTAGTAAGGTAGACCCAAAGTCCAATGGCTGGTGTCATTGTTAAGGACAGAGGTGGCAGACAGACACACTGAGGGAAAGACATCTGTGTGAAGCAGAGTCTGAGACTGGAATTTTGCAGCCACTAGCCAAAGAACAGGAGGGACGGCCAGCAATGAGCAGACCTGAAAGAAGCAAGGATGAGCCTTCCGAGTGAGCGTGGCACTGTGGACAACTCCATTTCAAAACTTCTAACCTCCACACTGTGAGAGAATGATGTTTTTTTTATTTTAAGTCATTCAGTTTGCTACAGTGTACTTCAACAGACCTAGAAAATGAATACACCTTCCATTGACTGTTGCTTAAACTAATGAAGGAATTCCCAACTGACAATTCTCATTCAATTATTGTCCTTCCTCCCATGTCTTCTCTACAATGAACCAATGACCTTCCCAAAATATAAACCATCTTTTCATAAATGGCCCACTCATTCTTAATGTTCTGGCTTTACCAAACCCCATACCCTATTCTAACATTTTTCTTCATATCACTAATGACTCCCTAAAATACTAAATACTTTATTTAGCTATTGCAGTTTCTTTCTGACCATTTCCTATACTCTACAAGCCTCTTAAGGAGTGGGAATTTTATTTTATTTGCTATCATATCTGAAGTGCCTAATTCCTTCCGGGGACATGTTGAGTGAGTTATATATATTGTAGAGAATCTCAAAACTCTACTAATGTCTATAAGAGAACTCCAGAAATATTGAAGAACTCATGAATAGCAGAACTTCTGGAAATAACAAGCATTTGGGGTTACAGAACCCCTGCGTGTCTTTCACTGTTCCTCTACCCCAGCATAGAAAGATAGTGAATTAATATCCAGAAGAAGTTCCTAAAAGACTATAGGGTTTGGGGAATGATTTTAGAGGTATTATGTAAAAATATCGAATCGTCTTATAACTGACTTAAATAGCATTTATATTCAAGTTCACAATTATGGGTGAGAGCGTGTAAAGATTTCTTTCTGGAGGGACTGACAAGCCCAAAAGAAACTGGATGTATAATAGTGCCTTATTCTAAAGCAAGAAGGGATCTGAAACCTACATGGAGAACCTCTAATTTGAATAGCTTTCCCCACCAGCAATGAAGGAAAGCAAGTTTATATACTTCTAAGAAAAGCAATTTAAGAACACTATAACAAAAATAAAATCTTGTATTACAAGAAATGTTTCCAGTGAAATTCAACCATTATATGTCTTAAAATATCAAGACTCATGACAATAATATCTGGTATTTTTCAGAAGTCAGACCAATGAATTGTTCCCTTTCATTTCAGATCATAGTTAATATCAGGCAACATAAATCACTCTTTCCTTGTGACTTGCCAGTTTGTGGGTTTTTTTGGTTTCAGTTAGTTTAGATTCTTCATTTCAAAGGACTTAGCACGCTTTACAAATGCTTGTTGAGTGGTTACTAAGTGCAACCCTTTTTGTGTGTGTGTGTGTGCTAGGGAAATGTACAAACAATGCTGTTATTGTTTCATTATCATTGTAAGGTATCCAAAACAGGAATTAATATTTTTAAAATATTTATTTATTTATTTGAAAAGCAGAATGAAAGAAAGGGAAAGAGAAGTGGAGAAAGAGATAGAGAGGCAGGCTAGGGTGTAGAAGAGAGAGATCTTCCACCTGCTGGTTCATTCCCATATAGTTACAATAGCCAGGGCTGGGTCACACTGAAGCGAAGAGCCTAAAACTCCAACCAGATCTCCCCCAGAGGTGTCAGGAAACCAAGTATTTGGATCATTGTTTGCTACTTTCCCAGGTACATTAGCAGGGAGAAGGTAGGAAAATGAGCAACTGGGACTCACACAAGCACCTCATTATTGAATGAGGATGACTCAAGTGGCAGATTAACCTGCTGTGCTGCAACACTGTCCCTAGGAATTAGTGTCTTGCTCCATAACTAGAGGGGGTAAGCAAAGCAATTATGTGATTCAGGCAAAAAGAAACTTTTAGCTGCAAAAACCCACTGTGGTAAGTCTTTTCAACCGATTGGACACAAAATCTTCTAGGACTTGGACTTTGATGGAGTTTTTGGCCTGATTTCCTGCTAATCAAATACCTGCCTAGGAATGCTGAAGGTTTACTACATCAAAAGAGACAGACTATATTTGGGGTTTGTAAAAAGCATTGAGAAGTCCCCTCCCTGCCTCCTAGTGAAGGGGACCATCATTTAAGGTGACTCCAAAAAGTCCATTGGTTCAGGCAATTACTTCATTCCCTCCCCTTGAAAATGTCATGTACATTTTAAACACATTGACAAGCAACTTTGAAATGCTTGTCACATTTGGAGATGCTACAAAATGCAGTCGGCAGGGATAAATGGATCTTTGGATTAAAAGCTGTTATTTAGGTCCAATCGTTGCAATGTTTTTTCAATCTTCAATGTAGGAACAACATTCTGCTCTCCTATTTTAATCTCCCAAAGTTTTCTGAGATCCACTGAAACAGATAAGATTCCCTCATATTGAATTGTAGAAAGTTGGATTAAAATGGGCATAAACAATATGGACATATTGTCATACGACTGGAAACTCAGCCAGTTTCAGGGAGATAAAGTTACATCCTAAAAAGCATTATCGAAGACCCAGATTATGTTCAACTCTCTCTTTTCCTTTTTTGGTGGTAGCTCCTTCTTAGTGGTAAGATGGTTGCAGCAATTCCAGGGGACTCATTTGGACATGACAGCTACCAGAAGGAGAGAGATAATGTCTTCTCATAGGTCCCCAAGTGCAAAATATAATTCCCACAAGTCACTTCAGCCAATCTCTCTTGACATTGCATTGGCCAGAACTCGATCACATACTCATCTTTGAATCACATGAAGACATACTTGATCACTTGATATTGAAAATGGATCTGAAAAGTCAATTGCACTTCTCTTTGTCTTCCACTTGGTTCTCACTGGCCGCCTGTATTAATTCCTTTGCCTCTGCTATAGTACTTTCACTGAAACAGCCACTTTATAAAGAAGAGATGACTTTTTTATATTACAATTTTGGAGACTGAGGGTCCAAATAGCATGGTTTGACCCAGCCGTACATCATGTCAGTGAGGATGACACCATCGCGGGAGCACATTGGAGAAGGACAGATCACAGCACCAGAGAGCAGTGAGGGGACAGTCTTACTCTTTTATAACAACCTTCTCTTGTGAAATAACTGGGGTCCCATACAACTGCATTAATCCCTTCTGAGTGAAGTAGTTCAGTGCCCTAATGACCTTCCACACATCCTCAGATCTTGAAAGTACCATTTCTGAACCTCGCCATACTAGGGACCAGGCCTTTAATATCTGAAGCCTTGAGAACACACTGAAACCAAGTCCAAACTACAGCACCACATATTCCTCACGTTTGAGGGTTGGAACTCCTGTGGGATGGTTGAAATCAGTTTAAAGCATTAAAATACACATATTCTAGATCACTGCTAACACCAAACCCAATTTTATTTATTTTATTTAATAAATGTGAATTTACAAAGTGCAACTTTTGCATTGTTGTGGCTCCCCCCCCAACCTCCCACCTTCCTACAGCCCTCCCATCTCCCACCCCCTCTCCCATTCCACTCTTCATCAGGTTTCATTTTGAATTATCTTTATATACAGAAGATCAACTTAGTATATACTAAGCAAAGATTTCAACAGACTGCACCCACACACCCGCACAAGATATAGAGTACTATTCGACTAGTAGTGTTATTGTTAACTCTCATACTAAAACACATTAAGGACAGAGATCCTACATGGAGAGCATGTGCTCAGTGACTCCCGTTGTTGATTTAACAGTTGACACTCTTATTTATGACGTCAGTAATCACCTGAGGCTCTTGCCATGAGCTGTCAAAGCTATGGAAGCCCCTTGAGTTCACGAACTCTGAACTTGTTTAGTCAAGGCCATATCACAGTGGAGGTTTCTTCCTCCCTTCAGAGAAAGGTGCCTCCTTCTTTGATGGCCCGTTCTTTCTGCTGGGGTCTTGTTCACCAGGATCTTTCCTTCAGGTTGCTTTTGCCACAGTGTCTTGGCTTTCCATGCCTGTGAGACTCTCATGGGCCTTTTAGCCAGATCTGAATGTCCCAAGGGTTGATCTGAGGCCGGAGTGCTGTTTAGGGCCTTTGCCATTCTATGATTCTGCTGTGTGTCCCGCTTCGCCTGCAGGATCATTCTCTCCCTTTTAATTCTATCCTTCATTATTTGCAGACCCAATTTTAACTGTATTTGTTTAAATAAAATGATAATGATAAATTGGAATTACTTATTATTATCTCTTACTTCCTACTACAATGCTCCCTCATTAGTAGATAATTCAGGACCAGCAGAATCATAAAATTTGAGTTTCAGGAGCAAGCGTTATGATGTAGCCGTAAAGCCACTGCTTACGTCACTGGCATTCCATAGGGGTGCTGGTTCTGGAGTCTCAGCTGCCTCACTTCCAGTCCAGCTCCCTACTAAAGGCCTGGGAAAAGCTATGGAAGATGGCTCAAGTGCTTGGACCCCTACTACCCATGTGGGAGATCTGAAAGAAGCTCCTGGCTCCTGGCCTCAGCTTGGCCCAGCCCTGGCTATTGCAACAATCTGAGGAATGAATTGGTGGATAGAAAATGTCTCTTTAGCTCTCTGTATCTCCCTTGCTTTCTCTGTAGCTCTTACTTTTAAAGAAACAAATATATTTAAAAATTAAGTTAAATTTGAGTTTGCATCTTTTCCACTAGAAACTGTGTGACATTAAACAAATTAATTTCTTTCCATTACAATTTCTGCAAGAGTAATATAGAAATTATTGAGTATCTATTTATTATTGAGACCTATTTGGATTTATTAAAATAATGCAAAATCATGTTGAACCTTTAAAATTAATACACAGCTACAAATTATTCAGAACTTGAGGCAGGTACTATATTAATAATTTTAGTAAATATTTCATTCAATCTTCACAAAAAATGCAAGGAATGTATTTTTTCCTGTTTTACTGATGAGCAAATTGGGCCTAAATTTCAAGTGATTTGATCAAATAAGTGGTAGCTGAGATTGGAAGTAAACCCATGCTGAAGCTCATGTACTCAAACATACAGAATTGTTATGCATATTTCTGTATGCATATTCACTCAATACAGTTCCATTACTATACATCTATGATGGCCTATAGTACATTAATTCATAAATATATTGAGCAATATGTGTTAGCTATTAGTACAGTGCTGAGAAGGATCCAGATAATTATATGACAAGTTTTTCTTAAGGAAATTATAATTAGTCCAAATACTAAAATAAGTGATCACTCAAATCAACATAGAATAAACACGAGCAGCCCAACACAGCCTGTGTGAGCACAGGACAAGCACATTAAGATCCAGAAGCTGGCAGACTTTCACTGGCCAGAGGTAATATAGAAAATGAGAATGAGAAAAACTCATTTAAACTGGTTGATACAAATTATCCTAGGGCATAAACCAGTGAATAAAAACCACTGGGGAGATAGATATAAGCCAATTATCTGCCCAGGACCACAATATCTATGTAAAAACAAACAGGTAGATAAATAAACCAAAAAATCCAGAAAGTGGATGTTGAGAAGAAATCATTACAGTAATTCTGCACCTGGAAGAAGCTATTTTCTCAAGCTGAGGAGTTGGGGTGGGGAGACTGAGCCACGTAATGAGCGAGAACCCCCCAGCTGGGAAATGGCAGAGTCAGATTTTGTCATTTCTAGATTTGATGAACGTATTTTTGAAGAGTATTCTTTGTCTATAGGGATTTCCTTGTGCCTACATACTTTAATATTTCTCAAAGGGATATTCACGGGACCTTCTTAGAAAGCTAATATTAGAAGTTTTTTTGGAAAATAAACACATTGGCCAAATGGTACAAAACTTCAGATTAACAAGAGACATAAATTTTTTGAGATTTGTTGCATATTGTGGTGACTACAGTTAATAATAGTGTATTGTGTATTTCAAAAATTTTTTTAAAAAGATTTATTTATTTACTTGAAAGGCAGAGATACAGAGAGGCGAGGGAGAGAGAGGGAAATCTTCCATCGCTAGTTCACTCCACAATTGGCCAAAATGGCCAGAGCTGGACCAGGCCAAAGCCAGGACCCAGGAGTTTTTTCTAGGTCTCCTACATGAGTGTGGGGGCCCAAGCATTTGACCTTCTTCTACTACTGTCCCAGGTCTTTAACAGGGAGGTGGATCAGAAATGGAGCAGCTGGGATTTGAACGTGCACCCATATGGGATGCCAGCACTGCACACAGCACTTTAACCTGCTACCCCACAGGGCCAGCCCCTTCAAAATTTCTAAGAGTAAATTTCAAATTATTTTTCCACAAAATCTAAATGTTTGGGGTAAAGGATATGGTAGTTAGCTTGATTCAATTATTCTGTATTGTATACCTTAATCATAATACTGCTGTGTATACCATACATATATAGTTATCATTTTTAATTCATAAGATAAAAATAAAAGATTTTAAAAAATAAAATTATATTAAAAAAAGAAACTAACCTTGTCTCTCTACTCCCAAAACCATATTCTCTTTAAAGAAGACTTACTAGATCTTCTGTCTCTTCCGCCTTCTTTCCTATCCTTATATATATATATATATATATATATATATATATATATATACACACACACACACACACATATGCAGCTATTTACCTCAAAACCTTTTAACTTTCTTGGATTACATGGAAAATCTTTTACTACAAGAATGTAGCAAATTATTCTCTTTAGGGTACCTAAAATCTCACACACAAATGCATACACAGAAACAGCAGAGTTCAAAGATAAGGAACATGATATCCCATCTCGTATTCTGCCTTGGAAGCTCCATTTTTTAGTATTTTTTTATTTTGCTTCAATGCTATTGTAATAGTTCCAACTAAGTCATTGAAAAAATGAGGGGTGAAAGTTGTGGCACAGAGGGTTGAGTTACTGCTTGAAGTGCTTGCATCTCATATAAAACTGCCTGGGATGGAGTCCCGCCTCTGCTTCTAGTCCAGCTTCCTGTCAGTGCACCTGAGAGGCAGTAGATGATGGCTCAAGTATTTCTCACCGACATGGGAGACCTGAATGGAATATCTCCCATTCTGTTTTTCTCTGTCACCCTGTCTTTCAAATAAATAAAATGAATGAAGAAATAAAAAAAGAACTGAAACACAAAAAGGTTAAATTTTTAAGGTTCCCTTTTCTAATTTATTTTTTTTGACAGGCAGAGTGGACAGTGAGAGAGAGAGACAGGGAGAAAGGTCTTCCTTTGCCGTTGGTTCACCCTCCAACGGCTGCTGTGGCCGGTGCACTGCAGCCAGTGCACCGCGCTGATCCGATGGCAGGAGCCAGGTGCTTCTTCTGGTCTCCCATGGGGTGCAGGGCCCAAGCACTTGGGCCATCCTCCACTGCACTCCCGGGCCACAGCAGAGAGCTGGCCTGGAAGAGGGGCAACCGGGACAGAATCCGGCGCCCCGACCAGGACTAGAACCCAGTGTGCTGGCGCCACAAGGCGGAGGATTAGCCTAGTGAGCCACGGCGCCAGCCCTCTTTTCTAATTTTGAGCAACTATTTGGGTTATAATTTATATGCAGTAAGTAGCACATTATGAAGTGGCTCAACTGGATAAATTTAATCCATGCATGAAATCATGAAACTGTCACGATGACCAAGATTCTGAAAGTTTCTATAATATCTCAAAGCTTCCTGCTTTCCCATAACAAGCCATCACTTTATACATCACTGTGCCCAAGCACTAAATAATCTGTTTACTAGCACTGTAGATCACTTTGCCTTTCCTCAGATTTTATAAAAATGAAATTTTATAGTAAGTATCTTTTGTGTCTAATTTCTTTTACTCATTTCTTGTGCTGTATGTATCAGCAACTTGTTCCATTCTATTGGTTAATAGTAATCACTGTACTGTTACATCACCATTTGTTTATCCATTTGATTGTTGCTATCCATTGGGGTTTTTTCCAGTTGTTTTTTTTTGTTGTTGTTGTTGTTGTAACTATAAAGTTTCTATGAACATTCACATGCAAATGTTTGTATAGGCACATGTTTTCCATTCTTTGTATTAAAATCTAAGGGTGAAAGGCTTGGATCATATAGTAGACATATCTAATATTTTAAGACAATTGCCAAAGTATTCTCAAATTCATTATGTTTGATCAACATACCATCTCCAAGTCACCATTTTATATTTCCACCAGTAGTATATGAGTACACCATCCTTGCCAATATTTTTTATGGTTAGTCTTGTTATTTTAGACATTCTCAAAAGTGTGACTTGGTTGCAGATTTAATTAGGATTATCTGATGAATGCTAATGTATAGCATATTTTCTTTACACTTTTTCCATTCACATAAGAAGCATATTTTAAAAATTTATGGTAGATGCATATTATGAAAAAATATGGTTGGATTCTAAAAATGCTTTGTGCCAAAAAAAACCTCATCTTTTAATTTTTTTTCTACAAATTTTTGAAATGCATCCTTATCTTCTTTTAAATTTATTTTTAAGGGACTATTATATTGAGTAGTAAAAGCAGGTTGTATATTCTGGATGTAAGTCCTTATTCATGTTTTTCTTGCTAATGTTTTCTGTCTTGGCTTGATTTCTGTTTTCTTTATTTAGAAATGAAAATCTTCAGGGGCTGGTGTTGTAGTACAGTGGGTTAGGCCACTGCCTATGACGCCAGCCTATCATATGAACACCAGTTCAAGTCCAGGCTGCTTTACTTCCAGCTCAGCTCCCTCCTAATGCACCTGGAAAACAGAAGA
Source organism: Sylvilagus floridanus (assembly GCA_949820135.1). Lineage (NCBI taxonomy): Eukaryota > Metazoa > Chordata > Mammalia > Lagomorpha > Leporidae > Sylvilagus > Sylvilagus floridanus. The sequence continues at coordinate 106,966,029 of OX463236.1, read as the reverse complement.
TGTCCTAAGTGCTTGGAACCCTGTACCCTCATGGAAGGTCCAGATGGAGTTCCAGACTCCCGGCCTTGGCTTTTTCCAGCCCTGGCCATTGTAGCCATTTAGGGAGTGAAGCAGCAGGTGGACGCTCCTACTCTCTCTGTCTCACACACTCTCTCTGTAACTCTGACTTTTAAATAAGTAAAATAAATATTTAAAGAAAAAAAAAATGTTTTCAGGACTCATAAAATTCAACCCACTGGTTTCTTCTTTATATGACCTGAGAATTCCTTACTTGATCCAGTCATAAAATCCTTCTCTTGTGTTTATCTCTAGAAGATTTTATGGTTTTAGATTTTATTTGAAGTCTATGATGGATTTAAATTACTTTTTTGAGTGTATAACACGAGGTAAGATTTGATTTGTTTTCTTCAGCACTAATCAATTGTTCCAGGACCATTTATAAAAAACTTTCTGTCCCTGTGGAACAAATACCTCCACAGAATTGGGAACTAGAGCCTTTGAGGAGTGATGGGATCATGAGGGTGAAGTCATCATGACCAGGATTAATGCCCTTAGAAAATAGACCTCAGAGACTCCAGTATTTGAAGACACAGCAAAAAGACAGCCATCTGTGAATCAGGAACAGGGCTCTTACTTAACACCAAATCTGTCAATACCATGATTTTTGCCTTCCAGTCTCCAGGATGGTGAGAAACAAATTTCTGTTGTTCATAAGCACTCATTTTACATTTTGTTATATTTGCCCAACCAGACTAAGATATCTACTGAGTTTCATTGATCCATGATCTGATCTATTACCTAATTAGAAACTACCTTCGATATCATCGCTTTATGTTGTCTTAAAATTAAGTACACTCAGCCTCCAAACTTGCTCTTTTTTTTTTAACATTATTGGCTGCCTAATATCATTTTTATTTCCATGCAAGTTTAAAAATCATTGTTTTGTGTTTTCAATGGGATTGCGCTCAATCCATTGCCATGGTAACCATCTTCAGTCCTGTATTCCATTAACATGGTATATATATGTTCATTTGCATGGCCTTATTTAATCTGTCTTCCATAATTTATAATTTTGATTGTAGTGCTGTTGCACATCTTTTGTTTGACTTATTCCAATGTATTTTTTGTAGTTTGGCCCAATTCAAGTTGGAATCTATTTTTTAAAATTTCATTTTCAAGTTGTTTATTGCCAAGTTTTTAAAAATGATAGCTGATTTCTGACTCCCTTTTCAATTTAAGTACCACAACCAAGCAGATTAACAGTCCAGCACTGTTAAGATGGATTTTTTTATTAAACTGAGTATAGTTATGGGAGTGATAATTTCTAAATTTCATCCAAATCTTATTCTTGACTGAATTTAATGTACTTCATTTTGAATTAAACTGACTAAAAATATAAAATTAATCTTCCATGGACTTTTATAAATACTTTGTATATGAATATTTTTGTCTTGTAAGAGTTTTATGTGTTAGGTACTGTTACAGTTACCATTTTATAGATTCAGAAAGTGAAGACTAATTAAATACCTAAATTAGCTTCATCAATCAAACAAACTTCAGATTCCATAGTCACCCAGTTTTATATAACGCATCTTGGAAAGCTAGTTTGAAGACATCTGCTCTTGATTGAAAACTAACAATAATGTAGCAGATGTTTGGCTTTGCACTTAAGATACAGTCTAGGACAACTATTGGGGGCTGGAGCTGTGGCAAAGCAGGTAAAGGCCACCACCTGCAGTGCCGGTATCCCTTATAGGCACCAGTTCGAATCCTGGCTGCTCCACTTTTGATCTAGCTCTCTACTGTGGCCTGGGAAAGCAATAGAAGATGGCACAAGTCCTTGGGCCCCTGCACCTGCATGGGAGACCCAGAGGAAGCTCCTGGCTCCTGACTTCAGATTGGCACAGCTCTGGCGGTTGGGGAGTGAACCAGCGGATGGAAGACCTCTATCTATCTATCTGCCTCTCTGTAATTCTGCCTTTCAAATTAATAAATAAATATTTAAAAAAAGATAACTATGTCCAACAACCATGTGCCTGGGTTCAATATTCATTTTCAGTGCATGACTCCAGCTTCTGGTCAATGCAGAACCTTGGAGGCTCAAGTAGTTGGATCCCTGCCAAGCATATGTGATACTCCAAACTTTGGCCCCAGTCTCGGTCTGTTATGAGAGTAAGGAAATAACAAGACAAAGATGAGGCAAGACAGGAACTCACAGCCAGAGTCGGTTTATTCAGGAAACAAACCTGAGAGGTGACTTACTACCAATGTGCACTCAGGGCAAATCCGTAGCAGAGAGACCAACTCCCTTACAGGCTGAGGCTTATACAGTCAAGGCAGCAGAGGGTCCCCAGGGGGAGTGCTTTGAGGATGAGAGGATTTGTGTGGGCTTTTCAAACGTGGGGGTGTGGGCAAAATGCCTGAGGTGAGAACAACGCAGGGGGCTGGGAAGTCCCTGGGAAGGGTAGGCAAGGAACTGAACTGGCTCCAAGGCTTATGTCCTTGCTCCATCAATGAGCATTTGGGAGTTGAACTAGTGGGCAGGGTCTGTCTTTCTCCCCATCTGTCAAATAAATAATGTATATTTTTAAAACTAGTAATTATATTTTGCACACTCTGGATTATTTTCTATATTAAAGCCCATACGCTCTCTAAGATTCTCAAGAGTTAAAAGATACATTTTATTATTACTTTTTATTATTTACTTGAAAACAGAGAGAGATAGAAGGAAGGAGGGAGAGAGTCTTCCATGCTTTGGTTCCCTCCACAAATACCTGCAACAGCTAGGTCTGCACCAAGCTGAAGCCAGGAGCCAAGAACACCATCTAGGCCCTTTACATGGGTAGCTGGGACTCAACACTTGAGCCATCATCTGCTGGCTCCCAGGGGCGTTAGTAGGAAGTGGGGTTAGAAGTAAATGTAACCATCATAAAGGTATCTTTCTTTCTTTTCCCTTTCTTATTTTTATATAACAAAAACCAGCTACCATCCCTACCCCTTTAAAAAAAAAAACTCTTGCCGGCTTGTTGGATGGAAAGAACACATTTTGGATCAAAAGATCTCTCCTTCCCCAATATGCTGGCTTCTTGAAATACTCTTTCCTCTGACCAACACTCATCTCTGGTGAATTGGTGAACCAAGCAGAGGGCAGCATGGGTCTGATTATTTGTCTGATAACATGAAGTCTGAGGTAGAACTTGATCATAGGGATGATGAAGTCCCAAGGGGCATCTTAACTTGCTTTGACACAATGTCTGCCTCTAAAATAAATTTTAGAAACGTTAAGTTGCCAAGCTAGGACTTGAGAAAAATTGTGAGATAATGTGAGGAAGGTACTGGAGGACCACAATTTCAGTAAAAATGAAATGGAAAGACAGAAGTCTGGGATGAAGGGACCCAAAGACTTAGGCCATCTTCTGCTGCTTTCCCAGGCCATAGAAGAGAGCTAGATCTGAAAAAGAACATCCAGGTCTTGAAATGTGCCCATATAGGATGCTGGCCCCACAGGCATCAACTTTACCTGCTACACCACAATGCCAACCCCCATCCCCGATTTTTTTTATACTTTAAATATTTATAAAGGAAACACTATAATTCTTAAATACAGTTTTAAGAGCAAAATGATGCCTCCCACTTTCCTGCCCTCCCTTCTCCTCTTTTTCATATTTTCTTTTCATTTTTACAATAACACACTTTAAATTTACTTTATAATCACAAGCTTAATCTTCCACTAAATAATGAATTCAAAAAGTAGCAAGTAGAAAAATGACTGTTTCTTAAGAGTATGGATAACTTTTAAGATATGTGTATTTAAGTGTACAAAGGCAAATTTTAATGAATATATAGGTACTTTAGTGATTACATTGCTTTAGAATGCTCTCAATTGCATTTCTTCTAGTGCAGGGAAATAATGCATCTAAATCCCAGTTCCTAATATCCATGCAAGTACTGGTTAGCTCTGATTAAAAGAACAAAGAGTATCAGATTCAGTTCTTTCTTGCTACTGTAACAAAAGTCAAGAGTCAGCAGTCAAGAAAGAGAGAAACAGAGAGATATCAGATAGTTAAGAGTTGAGATGCAAATGAACTTAAGAATTTTTTTTTTTTTGACAGGGAGAGTTATAGACAGTGAGAGAGAGAGAGAGTAAAAAGGTCTTCCTTCCGTTGGTTCACTCCCTAAGTGGCTGCTACAGCCGGCACTGTGCCGTTCCCAAGCCAGGAGCCAGGTGCTTCCTCCTGGTCTCCCATGCGGTGCAGGGCCCAAGCACTTGGGCCATCCTCCACTGCACTCCCAGGCCACAGCAGAGCTGGACTAGAAGAGGAGCAGCTGGGACTAGAATCCGGCGCCCATGTGAGATACCGTTGCCGCAGGTGGAGGATTAGCCAAGTAAGCCACTGCGCTGGCCCTGAACTTAAGAATTTAAACTCTTACGTTAGCTAACATATTTGACTTTCACGTAATTTTAGGTTTCTTGGCTTTATGAACTCCCGTGTTTCCCACTGGAACAAACATAAACACAAACACTTTGCTGTAATAGATGCCTAAGTGAAAAGTAAGAATTTTTGTCAAAATTTCTCTCTCACACAAGCAAGTCACCTTATCTGAGTGTTCAAGACTTTACATGTACATTCTCAAAGTATTTTCTAAATTTTATTTTTTATTAACACATAACAATGTTTATATGTTTATAGGGTACAATTTGATATTTTGACATGCATACACATTGTATTGTGATTAAATCAGCATGTATGGCATCTTAAAGTATTTATTATTTTGTTGCAGTGATAGCATTCAAAAGCCTTTCTTTCAGCCAGTTTGCAACATACAATACAATATTGTCAGTTATAGTCCCTCTACTGTGTGATAGAACACAGAATTTATTTCTTTAACAATAATTTTACACACATTGTCCAGCTCTTCTCACCTGCCTCCCTGTTACTTTCTCTCCAGCCTCTGGTAACCACTATTTTAGTTGCAATTTTATAAAATCAACATTTTTCAGAGTCCATGCATGAGTAAGATCTCGTAGTGTTTGTCTTTCTGCACTTGGCCTATTTCACTTAACATACTGTGTCCAAGGCTCATCCATGTTGCCACAAATGACAGGACTTTATCCTATGTAATGGGCAAGTGACATTCTATTGTGGATATAAGTTACATTTTCCTCAATCCTTTCATTGACTGATGGACACTTATGTGGATTCCATACCTTAGCTTTTGTGAATAATGGTTCAATAAATATGGGAATATAGGTTCCTTGGCATACTAATTTAATTTCTTTTGGATGTACACACAGTGGTGGAATAGATGGGCCCATATGGCAGTTCTATTTTTTAATGTTTTGAGGAACTTCTATATTGTTACCCATAATAGCCATACTAATTTACATTCCTATCAATATTTTATAAGGATTCCTTTTCCCCTATATCCTTGGTAATTTTTGCAATTGTTTATCTTTTTTGATAATAACAATTCTAATGGGAATAAGTACTATGGTTATTTTTTTGACTTGCAGTGGTGTTGAGCATTTTTCCAGAGACTCTTGGTTATTTATATATCCCTTCCAAGAAATATCTGTGCTTGTCATTAGCTTATTTTGCATCAAGTTGTTTAGATTTTTTTTTTTTTTTGCTATTGATGGTTTGAGTTCTTATACATTTTGGATGACTACTTATTGGATCTACAGTTTGCAAGTATTTTTTTCCATTCTGTATGTTGTCTCTTCACTCTATTTTTTTTTCTTGACTCCGTGGGAAGATTTTAGGGTGAAGTAATTTTTTTTGTCTATCTATTTTTGCTTTTGTTGTCCATGCTTTCTCTGTTTTATCCAAAAAAATCCTGTCTAGACCAGTGGCATGGAACTTTCTCCTATAATTTCTTCAAGTAGTTTCATAGTATGAGGTCTTATATTTAAGAATCTTTTCTGACCACATAATAACTGTAAATTATGAAACCTCACAAATACATGGAAATTCAACAACATCTTAATGAATATCCAAAGGGTCAAAGAAGAAACTGAAAGAGAAACAATTCCTCTGTACAAATAGAAGTGGGAATATATTAAACTAAAACTAATGGGGTGCAGCAAAAATCAGTCCTAAGAGGGAAGCTTATAGCAATAAATAATTACATTAAAAAAGCCGGCGCCGTGGCTCACTAGACTAATCCTCCGCCTTGCGGTGCTGGCACACTGGGTTCTAGTACCGGTCGGGGCGCCGGATTCTGTCCCGGTTGCCCCTCTTCCAGGCCAGCTCTCTGCTGTGGCCCCGGAGTGCAGTGGAGGATGGCCCAAGTGCTTGGGCCCTGCACCCCATGGGAGACCAGGAAAAGCACCTGGCACCTGGCTCCTGCCATCAGAAGAGCGCGGTGCGCTGGCCGCAGCGCGCCGACCATGGCGGCCATTGGAGGGTGAACCAACGGCAAAAGGAAAACCTTTCTCTCTGTCTGTCTCTCTCAATGTCCACTCTGCCTGTCAAAAAAAAATAATAATAATTACATTTAAAAAGAAGAAAATATTCAACCAATCTAACACTGCACCTCAAATAACTAAACCATGTGATAAATACAACCAAAATTGGTAGGAAAAAGTAAACAATAAAGATCAGAGATGACATAAATGAAATAGTGACCAAAAATATAAAAGAATAATTTAATTAACAGCTAGTTTTTGAAAAGATAAACCTTTAGCTAGGAAAAAAAGTAAAATAATTAGAGGTGAAAACTGAAGCATTATAACTGATACCGCAACAATACAAAGGATCATTTTACTTTTAAAAGCATAATATGGTTTGAGTGATTTTTATCACAGCTACACATCAGAATCACTGAAGGAATTTTTAAATTATGACAATGCATTCACTCTTTTTGAGAGATTCAAATTTAATTTGGTCTGGAACACTCCTTTGTCATGTAGAGGGGTAAAAAGAGAGTAATAAAAATCCTAAGTTCTTTTAATGTGCAGCCAGTTGTAAAACTACTGTGAGTTCTTCAATATTAGTTTGAGTCACTCATAGAAGTTACCATATAAAATCAAATACTACAGAGACAAAGAAATTTAAACAACAGATTTAGAAATATGTCCTGTGAATATAAATTTATGCTATGTTGAATGTCATTGTAAATATTCTCTTAAACATAATTTAAAAATACACATAAAGTGGTTAAATTGAAGATTAAGCCACATAAAACAATTACAGCAATATTAATATTAATTCGTATGTAAGATGAACAAAGAACATGCAAAAACAGTGCCATATTAAAGTTATAAAGATGGGTATTTGGTGTAAAACTTCCAAAAATATCATTACATAAAGATTTAAAAGATATTTATTTTTGTCTGCTTGAAAAACTAAGCAAGAGTGAAAGAGCCAGTAAATGACCTTCTCTCCACTGGTTCACTCCCCAAATGCCTGCAATAGCCAGAGCTGAGCCAAATCTAAGCCAGGAGCCCAGAACTCCATCCAGGTCTCTTCCTGGGTGGGAATGACTCAAGTATTTGAGTCATTATGTGCTGCTTCCCAGGATTCATTAGTAGAAACTGAATTGGAAGTGGAGTGGCTAGAACTTGGACTGGTACTTCAATATGGGACATGGGTAACCTAAGCAGGTTTTAACTGTCTGCATCACAATGTCCACCCTAATACAAGAATTTGCTTTTTTAATATCTTTCTTCCAATTTTTTAGGATTAATTTATTTGAAAGATAAAGTAACATAGAAGACAGACAGACAGATGGAGAGAGAAAGAGAGAGAGAGAGAGAGAGAGAGAGAGATTGATTCTATATCCACTGATTCTCTCCCCAAATGCCCAGAGCATGGCTGGGCCAGGCCAACACCTGGAAACAAGAAATCCATTTGGTTTCTTATATGGGAGGCAGGAACCCAAGTACTTGGCTATCATTCGTTGACTTTCCTGGAGCATTATCGGGAAACTGGATTGGAAGCAGAGGAGCTAGTTTGCCGATAAGGGATGTGGACATTCTAAGCTGCAGCTTAACTTGTGGTGCCACAATGCCTGCCTCACGAAGATTTAAGAAGTGATTAATAGCAAGAAATGACTTTCACCTTATTTATAATGTTCTTAAATATTTCAGTAGAACCCCAAGAACTTACTTCTACATATATTTAATAATCATATTAATATAAATACACTGGCTTAATCTTCCTTATTATAAAAATACTTAACATGATTTCCCATTTCTATTACTTGACCATAATACAAGATTTTCAATTGAAAATCAGTCTCAATTAAAATTATCAATATTTTAACTTTTTACTTTCTGAAACATTTAATTCAAACTTTTATTTTTCTAGATTTCTTTGTTTCCTGCAACTTAATGAATCACTATTGATTAACAAAGTTGTCTAGAAAACTAAAAGGAGTAGGCATTTAATTTATCAATTATACATTGAATAAATGAAGCATACAGCAGTATGAAAGTTGCATTTTAGTAATGAGGGTTTTTTTGCCAGCGTTATCTCAGTGATTATCAGAGCCTCTAAGAGCTCAGAATAAACACATTTCAGTCCATTTATACTTTGCTTTTATTTACCTTCTGAGGGATTAAATATTGTCCAGTGATATTAGCAATACACTTTTTTTAACTTTTATTTAATAAATATAAATTTCCAAAGTACAGCTTGTGGATTACAGTGCCCCCCCCATAACTTCCCTCCCACTCACACTCCTCACATCTCCTGCTCCCTCTCCCATTCCATTCACATCAAGATTCATTTTCAATTACCTTTATATACAAAAGATCAATTTAGCATATATTAAGTAAAGATTTCAAAAATGCCTAAAATACACTCATGGGCTCTTCAGCCAGATCCAAATGCCTTAAGGGCTGATTCTGAGGCCAGAGTGCTGTTTAGGACATCTGCCATTCTATGAGTCAGCTGTGTATCCCACTTCCCAATTTGGATCATTCTCTCCTTTTTAATTCTATCAGTTAGTAGCAATACACTCATATATCATTGCTATGGTGCCCTGTATTACTCTTTATTTTTTTGAAAATCAGAGTTAAAGAGAGAGAGAGAGAGAGAGAGAGAGAGAGAGAGAGATCTTCCATCTGCTGATTCACTACCCAGAAGACCACAACAACCAAGCATGGGCCAGGCCAAAGCCAGAAACCAGGAGATTCATTCGGGTCTCTTATGTGGGTGCTGGGGCCCAAGTGCTTGGGTCATCGTCTGTTGCTTTTTTCACACCATTAGCAGGAAACTGGATGAAAAGTGGAGCAGCTGGGATAAACACTACTGCTCACATGGGATATCAGCATTGTAGGCAGCAGCCTTACCCCCTATGCCATAACGCCAGCCTTGTCAGGCACTATTCTAAGCATGATACACGTATTTGCTCATTTAAAACCCCCACTAATAATGAGGCCTCAGCTTACAGTATATAGATCATTATTATTTATAAATTCTAAAGAAACTGTTTTTAGATAGAGCTGATTATATCTAATTGGCTTCCAGGAAATGTTTAACAGGGGAAAAAAAATCCCTAATTGCTTTTTAAATATTCAGAAGTGGTTTGTTGAACAAAAGTAGTTCTAAAGAAGTTATTCATAATGATGCTAACCCTTTTGATGAATTAAGAATGACTCTGCATCCTAATCTCTCACTCTTTCTCTTTTCCCTTATGTTTTTACCACCAACTCCAGTGATGCATCTTAAATAATGAGGCCAAAGCTGACTTCTTGCACCTGTTGCTTTGGCCATACTCCACACTTTCTAAAATCTCTATAGCATTTTGGATCAAAACCAACCACTAACCAGTCAATTCATAGCCTTTCAAAAGGCAGTTCTGGCCACCTCAACCCACTTTTTCTATATCCCAGATCCATTTCCATACTCCAGTTCTCTCAAACTCACTGACTATCCATTTTTGCAACTCTCCATTCCATTTTTCCAACTTTCCCACAGGCTGTCTCTTGAGGTGAGTCTTCTACTTCCCTCCATCTTTAGTAAAAGGGCCAATAAAGGTAAGTCTTCACTAGCAGTAAGGAATACCAGCTTTGTTTAGCCTTTTAAAAAATTTTATTAGAGAAATCGCTATGCTTTGAAATTGTGTCTCCAAAAATTCATATGTTGGAGTCTTAACTCCCATTCACTCAGAATATGACATTTTTGAAAAAATCATGGTTAATTAGGTTGAGGCATAATGTAGTAGGGTGGACCCTATAAACCAACTCCAAACTTATACTGCAAATATATGCAGATAGAGAGAGAGACAGAGAAAGAGAGAGAGAGAGAGAGAGAGAAATAAAACAGGTTCTTCGTCATAGACTTCAGAAGGAACCAATGCTGTCTATATGTACAAGTACAGATTTCTAGCCTTCAGAATTATGATACAACAAATTTATGTTGTTTCAGACACTTACTTTGTAGCCCTTTATTATGGCAGCCATAGAAAACTAATACAAAAACCAGAAACACAGCCAGTTTTACCCTAGTATTTTCTCATCTCTTTAGATGACAAAGGACTTTGAAACTTTCCCTCTTATCAATAAAATGAAAACATTGCATCATCTACTACAAGGGAGCTAATTAGGGTGGACTAAACAGTGGGTCAAGGAATGGAAATCCCTGGGTCAAGTTTGGTTTCCCTTTGTTCCAAGCCATGTAAATTTGGAGGTTAATTACTTAGCCATATTAATTTCCTTATGTGAGAAGTTATACAATGTCTTATTAAAGACAGAATATATAAGGCATTGGATAAGAATTTGTATTCTGGAATTAGATAAAGGTATGTTGCAAGTCATCCACCTACTTACTGCCAGTGTAATTTCAGGGAAGTTTCTTGAAGTGGCCTCCTATCACAGAGGTAAGCCTCCTGACAATAGTCATAGGCAAGAGACCTAGGTTGAATCACTATGATAGCATCTCCCTAGCTGTGCCAATTGATTCATTGATAGACATGAGAACAGGCTAGAGCAATGGGAAATGGTGTAGGTGGGATGGTTGTTAAAAGGATGTGATCCTTTGTCACACTGCCTTAACTGGAAATCAAGCACAACCTCCCCTCACTTCTGAATGGTGACAAGTCTGTTGACCTCTCTGAAGTTGTTTACCTCCTCTGTTAAAAAAAATGGGGATAGTAATTTCTAGCTCTTCGGAATTCTGTGAACGTGAAGCTCTTAAAACAGTGCTAGAATGAACTGTTATTAGTTATATTTTCACTCTGTGTCCTTTCCTGGTCATCACATTGATGGTAGCGGAGAAAAACTTTGCATTTCTCTCAGGATAGAGAGCTTCTAGGATGTGACTCAAGAGATGCCAGCAGCCACTAGGCTGGCATCTACAAAGAATCAGGTACAGTAAATCCAACAAGAGTGTTGTGGCCGAGTCATTGTTTCCAGTGTCTAAGGTCCTCTTGCCTTAAGTCTTGGAGCTTTTCTACTGTTGCTAATATCTCTGTTTCTCATTTAAGCGAATAGTAATGGTTTTTTTAATACAGAACTTTACCTCAGTCTTTTTTCTCATCAATAAAACATAGTCAGTAACAGTGCCTGCCTCACATGGTTACAACACTAATTAAAGCCATAAAAATAGACACACAGAACAATGGAGTGGAATAGAGAACACAGATAGAATCTGTATACATAGAACCAACTGGTTTCTGTCAAAGGTGCCAAGAACACATAGGGGACACTAGTGAATTCAATAAGTGGTATCAAGAATATTAAATATCCACAAGCACAATAACCTGAAACACTGCTCCCCATTAGTTGTCAGACACAAGAATCAACTCCAAATGGATTGAATAAAAATATAAAACTTAACACCACATAGGTCTACAAGAAAAAAAGATGAAATGCTCCATGGCATTAACGTGGGCAAGAGATTTGTTAACATTTGTGACATTTGTGTTATTTATTTTAAGAGAGAGTGAGAGTGAGAGAGACAGAGAAAGAAATCTAGTTCACTCCCCAGGTGGCTGCAATGATGGGGGCCGAGCCAGAACAAAGCCAGGAGCGAGGAGCTTCATCTGGGTCTCCCACATGGAAAAGTGGAATTAGAAGATAAGTTTAAGGGCTGGCACTATGGCGTAGTAGAATAAGACTCTGCCTGCAGTAACGGCAACGCATATGGGCGCTAGTTCTAGTCCCAGCTGCTTCTCTTCTGATCCAGCTCTCTGGTTATGGCCTGGGAAAGCAGTGGAAGATGGCTCAAGTGTTAGGTCCCTGCCCCCATGTGGGAGACTTAGAAAAAGATCCTGGTTCCTGGCTTTGGATTGACTCAGCTCCTGCTGTTGCAGCCATTTAGGGAGTGAACCAGAGGATGAAAGATCTTTCTCTCTGTCTCTTCCTCTCTCTGTAACTCATCCTATCAAATAAATAAATAAAATCTTTTTTAAAAAGAAGATAAGTTTATTTTGGTGCAAAAAATGCCCAGTTTTTCCATAATACATGTTTTCCATGAATTTATTGAAGCATTGTATAATGGTTATAGTAAGCTAGGATGGATGAGGGAAGAAAAAAAGATGAGAGATTGGTTAACTGGTACAAAATTATAGTTAGATAAGAGAAATAATTTCTGGTGTTCTATTGCATAGTAGGGTGACTATTGTCAACAAGCCTACATTACATATTTCAAAATAACTGAAGTAGCTAGAATTTGAATATTCTCATCACCAAGACTTGATCAGTACTTGATGTATACATTGAAACATCAGACTGTTCCCTAAAATATATATATATATATATAACTATTATGTGTTGAGTAAAAATAAAAAGTGGATTTAAAAAAACAATGGCTACCTCACAGTTATTGGGTATGTCGAATGTCAAATTCCTAGCACAACTACTAACTGATAGTCAACAACTGACAAATAATAACTATCAATTTCACTCCTCAGATTTATTAAGGAAAAACCATGACATGGAGTAGATGTTTGGTAAAAGCTTGGGATGCCTGCATCCCATATTGGAGCGCCTAGGTTCAAGTTCTGGCTCCACTCTCCATTCTAGCTCCCTGTTCATGTGCTCCCAGGGAAGCAGCAGGTGATTGCTCAAGTACATGGGTCCTTGCCACCTCCATGAGAGACTTGAAGTAAGTTCCTGGTTCTTGGATTCAGCCTGACCCAGTCCCAGCTGTTGCAGGCATTTGAGCAGTGAGCCAGTGGATAGGAGGTCTCTTTCTCTCTTTTTCTTCCCCCACCTTTCAAAAAATCTTTTTAATAAATTTTTAAAACTATGAATAGAGGTCAGCATTGAGATGCTGGCATCGCATATGGGCAACTGTTTGAGACCTGGCTGCTCCACTTCCAATCCAGCTCCCTGCTAATGCAAAAGCAGTGGAGGTTGGCTCAAGTGCTTTGGCCCCTGCAACCATGTGGGAGACCTGAAAGAAGTCCTGTGCTCCTGCTCTGCATTCCGCCCTAATTGATCCAGTGATATAGTTTGAAGTAGTGAAAAGGAAAAGTTTTCTTTATCCATATGTTAAGATGGATAAAAATAGGTCTATTCATATGCACATAATCAGCTGGCAATATTGACTGCTTATGCCAAAGTCACTGAAGAGTTATAACACTTTCTGGTCAGATAAGTTTTGGTAGGTTACTTTATGACTGCAGATTTTTCATTGAAGTTTGTGTATTTTGCTTTTCCTGAATCAATGTGTAGAAAATATAAACAATAGGATACAAGCATCATTCCCAGAAATACTGTCACATTGATATCCAACTTTTCCCTATAGTTCCTAGAAATTATCTGGGGAAAATAAGCTTAGGAGCTTTGATGGAGGTAGTTCAGATAGGAACAAAAAATCAATGTGTAAAGAAAGAACCTCAGTGAACAGGGAGAAAAAAAGGTTTCTATTCCATGTTTTAGGTTGAAATAGAAAGAAAGGTGATAATATTAAGACTTCTTTTCCTTGTTAAGCCTGGATCTCCTAAACTCGTCCTTGATGACATCTCTCCATGATTGCCATCTAAGTGTTTTTGCTCAGTGATTGTCAAATTTTAGAAATGGAAAGTTGCTAGCATTTTCTGAAGAAACATCTCTGTCTAATAAAGAGCCAGTGCCATCTCTTTTTGTCTGAATTACAAAAGGTGAATGTGAACATGAATTCCAAAAGAGTAATTTTTTTCTGTTTTCAAGTAATTTAGTACATTAATCTGTTCTTTCTATTACCTTCCTTTTGAGTTTAAAAGTATTTTTAGCTGATTTGAATTAAATTTAATGTCAACACAGAGAGTTGAATTTAGGTCACTGTTGTTATTTTTTTAAAATCTAGAACTATAAAAATTATTTGATGTTATAAAATAAAACAGTAGCTATGGATAAGCAGAAAAGCTAACACTATACTTTTATATTCATCTTTATTCACAGAAAAGCAGTATAATTATTGATATTTGAAATACCTAGGTAGTTCAATTTGGTTTTGTTATCAAACAGGATTAAGGGGCCAATGTACTGAAACAGTATTTTACACTTTATGTTCTGTGTGGGTGCAAACTGATGAAATCTTTACTTAATATACACTAAATCGATCTTCTGTATATAAAGATAATTGAAAATGCATCTTGATGTGAATGGAATGGGAGAGGGAGCGGGAGATGGGAGGGGTGCAAGTGGGAGGGAAGTTATGGGGTGGGGGGGGGGAAGCCATTGTAATCCATAAACTGTACTTTGTAAATTTATATTTACTAAACAAAAGTTTAAAACAAAACAAAACAAAAAAAGAATTTCCTTCAACACAATTATTCAATTTTGGGTAAGCCTGTTGTAAATCTTGAGTAGAAAAATTAAGTTTAGTGTAATTTTTATTTTCAACTAGAGTATAGAAAATGGTGACAAATATTTCAAATTTTGACAAAAACTGTGTTAGAAGAAAGGACGGGTTTTGTCCTGTGAGGAGACACGGGCGCTGCAGCAGCAGCATGCCAGGCCTTTTTTAATACACAGGAAAGCCTGGGCCTTAACATGAATCAAGGGTTCACGATCAAATGCTGATTGGTCTACTGGATGCCATGCTTTTGAAAAAGACTGGATAGAATCTGCACATGAAATTGGTGGTGTCTGAGCAAGGAATGATTGCGAGATATTGTTGGTTTCATAGAATGTATACTTTGGCATAAAACAACGAAATGTGTGAGTACCATCAAGAAGCACCCTCCATCCCATCACCAAGGCAAGGGGAGCCTTAGCCCTGAGCAGAGGAGCAGCTGATGGGAGACTGATTCGCCTGTTCTTTAGTGTTCACTTGAATGATTGCCAACTGAAAACCCCTTTGTTGCAATTATAAAAGTAAATTATCAGGGCTGGTACTGTGGTGCTGCGGTTAAAGTCCTGGCCTGCAGTGCTGGCATCCCATATGGGTGCCAGTTTAAGTCCCAGCTTCTCCACTTTCGATCCAGCTGTCTGCTATAGCCTGGGAAAGCAGTGGAAGATGGCCCACATCTTTGGGCCTCTGCACCCATGTGGGAGACCCAGAAAGAGCTCCCAGCTCTTGCCTTCAGATCGGCTCAGGTCCAGCCATTACAGCCATTTGGGGAGTGAACTAACGGATAGAAGACCTCTCTCTCTTTCTCTCTCTCTCTCTTCCTCTCTCTCTCTCTCCCCTCTTTGTGTAATTCTTTCAAATAAATAGAATAAATCTTAAAAAAGTAAAGTATTCTGCCATCCTAAAAGAAGAAGGAAAAGGAAGAAGAGGAAGAAGAGGGGAAGAAGTCTCAGTAACAACTTCAGCCACAAAGAAACAAAGCTAAAATAAATGTAATGAAGATGGAGAACTCCTATAGAATTATACTAAAAAAGACAGCATATAATATAAGATAAAATAGCAGAACATATTTTACAATCCTTGTGTACTCGACTTGTCTTCTATATCATATGTTTGAAATGAACCCAAGTATTCATATTTTTAGTGTTTTGGGAGACATGAAACCTCCAGGAGGATTTTTCAAAAATAAAAACTTAAGAAGCCTTATCTTTGCAACACTTCAACATAATAAATAGGCAACTTAATTTAATGTCTTTATAACAGTGAAAATCTGAATCAGCTCATACTCAGTTTTCTGTACTCTAGAGCCACAGAGACCGCCAATGTAAAAACAAACAAGAGCAAAAAATCTTAAGTAAACTTGAATAGAATAAAAAGAAATGCAGTTGCTATTCAAGACAATAATGATTTTATAAGGAATGGAGTTCTAGTAAATAGAAGGTCTTCTTATTGTACAGAGGATATTAGTGGATTTGATTCTGCCAAGTTCACTGTCAACGTGGGAATGTTCACTGGATATCATTTAGTTGCTGTGTGTAAGATGATGAAAAGGTGAGAGGAAAATAAAGAGAGGCCGACCATTTAATGTTCATGAATTCAGATGACAGATCAGGGAGTGCAATGGAAAAACCTTAATCTTGTAGTAGGACAAACAACTTGAAGTCTGGTATTCCATTGGATTACTTTGTTTTCTATCATTTAAATACTTCTCTATCTTCACCAAAACATTAAAGTCTAATAGCACATAAATACACTAGAGGTGTGATTTTATGCAAATATTATAAAATATCTGACTTAACAGTGTGATGAACACATTACTAAGATAAGAAGGGAGCCTGCAAGCTAAATGGGTCCATTGGAAAGCCTCAGACTCTCATCGTGGAGCTCTCCACAGGCTGCCTTGTGACAGCTTGGAAGCAGATCTACTCAACAACATCTTCAGATGAAACCACAATCCCAGTTGTCAGACCATATAAGAGCCAGATGTACCCAGCCAATCCATGTAAACAGAAATTACCAGATAAAAAAATCCATTTTCTTAAGTTGCTAAGTTTGAAGTAATTTACTATGTGAGATACACATAGATCACTACTACATTGATGAATAGTAAAAGTGAAGCTTGTAGAGTGGCAACACTTCTTAGAAATCCTCGAGTCACACTGTGTCAGCTTCCTCAACATTCTTTTTTTTTTCTCAAATTTTTATTTAAAATATAAATTTCCAAGGTATAACTTAAGGATTACAGTGGCTTCCCCCCCACCACTGTCCCTCTCCCCTCATAATCCTCGCCCCTTACCCACTCCCTCTCCCCTTTCATTCACATCCAGATTCCTTTTTCAATTCTCTTTGTATACAGGAGACCAGTTCAGTATGTGTTAAGTAAAGATTTTGACCATTTGCCCTCATATAGCACCACGAAGTGAAATATACTATTTGAGTACACGTTATAGCATTGAATCACATTGTACAGCAAATTAAGGACAGAGATCCTGCATGATAAATTTTTTGAATTTGTTTAATTTTTTATGCAATTTCTAATATAACAATGAGCCTTTTTTTTCTTTTTCGATTATCTTTATATACAGAAGATCGATTTAGTATGTATTAAGTAATGATTACATCAGTTTGTACCCACACAGAAACACAAAGTGTAAAAATTCCGTTTCAGTGCTAGTTATAGCATTACTTCACATTGGACAACACATTAAGGACTGATCCCATATGGGACATAAGTACACAGTGACTCCTGATATTGATTTAATAATTTGACACTCTTGTTTATGGCGTCAGGAATCTCCCTAGGCTCCAGTTGTGAGTTGCCGAGGCTATGGAAGCCTTTAGGGTTTGCCGAACATTCTTAAAATGCTAAATCCTACACAAAACACTGCGTCATGTCACTGGTCCCAAACCTACCTCTAGCAAGCTTCAGGGTGACCCTACATGGATGCCTAACGAATTTCTTCAGAAATTTTAGTTGCCACTTTCCAAAATTACTTGGAGCATTTAAAGGATAACACTAGACTAAAGAGCTAATAGCAGGAGTAGGAAGCAGAATACTTAGTGACTACTATGTGCTTTAATCCACACAACAGCCATGAAAGTAGATAATATTGTAGCCCTCACCTTGCAAAGGGTACAACTGAGACACAAGGAAATACAAGCATTTGCTCTGTTTCACTCCTCAAAGCTAATAAGTGATAAAGCTGGTAACAGAGGTTAGCCTGCTAGCTCCACATGCTTAATTGCTATATTACACAATTTCCTTCTTAGCAAGTATTAACATCATTTTCCATCATGACAATGACATAAGTAGGGATTCCTTTACCAGTGAAGCTATTACTTAGAGGAAGGTAGTATTATCACCTCCTTGCATTTCTTGCTTTTATATTTTCTTAGAAAAAGTCAAGCAAGGAGATAGATGGAGAGAGACAGCCCCACTCATATCAGTAACAGAATGGACACTTAGAGGGGTAGATTCTCTACTGAGACATCATTGAGGTTTTTTTCACTCAGGGCTCAAATGAGATGCTACATTGTCCTCCGAAAGATAAAAAAGAGAGAGATTCTTCTGTTCAATATTTTTTTCATTATTATTGCATGTAAGAATATTTTACAGTTTGTGCTGCTACTTACCTACTTACTAAAAATAGATCTTTAATTAAATTCTTTTTTATGGGATAGTGGTGTCCTTGGTTTCTGTGTGAATGATCCATCTGTCTGTTGAATGCATAGGAAATTATTTTCTGCTATTGTTTAAAGGGAGAACCATGCACAGTAGAGATGAGAGAGGTGGAAAGCCTCAATATTTTGCTAATTAGAACAGACAAATATATGGTTACAAAAAAAAATAGTTGAAGTAACAGTATTTCTCACTCTATCCAAAGAACACAATACTTCAAGGGCTCACTGTTAGTAAGAAACTGGACTTGTTGACAGCTGGAAATATTTGTGAATGCCATTCCTATATTCTTTCTACTGCTTAGATAGTATTTTTTTAACACTTAAATGTCAACAAGTTTGAATCAGTGTAAATAGGTTACCTCCACATCAGTCAGTTACAGCAAAATCTCAAAATGTTAGAAGAAAGAAACAAAAGTTGAAAAGTTTTTCAAGTTTTTTGTCAAAAACTCATTTGTTTGCTAGCCATTGCTAATAATCATACCAATATTTCAAAAATGTTGGGAGGATTAATAGGATGTAGCATAATTACTTTTATTATAGTGATAAAAGAACTGACTAATAACTTGAGGCTTCCTACATAACATAGCCCTTGGACTCCATGATATGAATCTGTCTGATAAATGAGACAACTGTATAATTATGGTCTTTGGATAATGTCAGTAATGAAACATTACTAGAAAAAGCAAAGCAGTGAACAAGACTTAGACTGAACTATGATGGTAAACAAACCATGCCTTATGGGGCTGTCTCTAAAAAGAGGGTCATTATCAGTACAGTTACTGATATTACCAAAGAAAACTACAAGAACATTGTGGTATTTGAATGTTTTAAGATTTATTTTATTTAGTTGAAAGGCAGAGTTAAGAAAGAGAGGTAGAGAGAGCGAGAGTGAGAATGAGAGGGAAAGGGAGAAGGAGAGGCAGAGGGAAAGAGAGAGAATCTTCCATCCCTTGGTTCACTCCCCAAATGGCCAAAATAGTCAGGGCTGGCCCAGGCTGAAGCCAGGAGTCTGTATCTTCATCTGGATCTCCCATATCAGTGGCAGGGGTCCAACCACTTGGGCCATCTTCCACTGTTTTCTCAGGCACATTAGCTGAGAACTGTTCTGGAAGTGAGCAGCTAAGACTCAAACCTGTGCTTATACAGGGTGCTAGCATCAAATGGCTGCTTAACATACTGCAACACAGTGCTGATCCTGGTGTTTGAATTTATATGCAAGGATGGTTAGGAAAACATTTTGGCTCTGTTACACATGTAGGAAAAAAAATAGAATAATGTCGTCAGCATGAATGCTAGAGCTGGAAGGAGAATCAAAGTCTACTGAGAAATTGAGAAGCTCTTTGATCTTAAGTGGATATTCCTTTCCATGCCACAAAACTGGAAATGTAAACAGAGTGAAAAAATGCACATCGACATCAGAAAGGTATAAGAAAGAAGAACTGAGGTATTGATAGAGGTCAAGATCATTAAGCTTTCACAGAAGTCTTAGAAGCAGAAAAATTCTCTGCACCAAAGCTTGCTTTCTTTGTTCATCTCTTCACATTTACTTTTTTCCACCTGTTGGTTTCATGCATGATCCAATGGTTATCATAAATTCAGCACATTGAATTATTTTCTTAGAGATTTATTAATGTGTTCCAATATGTCTTTCCAACTATTTTCCAGATGTGCCTCCCAGCAGATTATATAATTTTTCAACATAGACTATCTATTCCATCACAGTTTCTCTTTCATTGAAGAATGAATAGCCACAAGAAAATAAAGCTATACAGGGAGATAGGTATAGTAAAATACTTTATTATCAGAAGCACAACTACAAGCATTTCTATTTGTTCATCCATCCAAAAATAAAACTTACTAAAAATTTACATTCTTTGACGTCAAAGAGCTTGTCTACATTTCTTGACAGAATTCAGCAAGCAATCCAAGTTTAGTTTATTGTGGAATACATAATTATGTCCCATGACTTATGTGGGAATCCAATATTCACTACATGACACTCTACTTTTCTAACCACAATAACCCAAACGTTATGTGTACCTGATCTTGCTAAACATGCATTGCTAAGACATGTATTGTGACTATATTCTCATTAAATCCTTTTTTTTTCTTTCTAGTTACTGTTAACTGCTACTAATAGCCTTGACAGGACACATTTTGTTTTGTTTTGTTTTTAAAGCCAAATTTATTTTTTTTCTTTTTCTTTTTTTTAATTTTATAAAGCTTTAAGTATATAAATTTCCAAAGTACAGCTTATGTATTACAATGGATTCCCCCCCCAAAAAAAATTCCCTCCCACCCGCAACCCTCCCCTTTCCCGCTTCTTCTCTCCTTCCATTCACGTCAAGATTCCTGTTCAATTCTCTTTATATACAGAAGATCAGTTTAGTACATATTACAAAAAGATTTCAACAGTTTGCCCTCACATAGAGACACAAAGTGAAAAATACTGTTGGAGTACTAGTTATAGTATTAATTCACAATGTAAAGCACATTAAGGACAGAGATCCTACATGATTTTTTTTTAAAAAAATTGATTAATTATGTATGCAATTTCCAATTTAACACCAAGTTTTTTTTTAATTTTCAATTATCTTTATATTCAGAAGATCGATTCAGTATATACTAAATAAAGATTTCATCAGGTTGCACCCACACAGAAACACAAAGTGTAAAATATTGTTTCAGTACTAGTTATAGCATTACTTCACATTGGACAACACATTAAGGACAGATCCCTCATGAGACACAAGTACACAGTGACTCCTGATGTTGATTCAACAATTTGACATTCTTGTTTATGGCATCAGTAATCTCCCTAGGCTCTAGTCATGAGTTACCGAGGCTATGGAAGTCTTTAGGGTTCACCGACTTCGATCTTATTCTGACAGGGTCATAGTCAAAGTGGAAGTTCTCTTCTCCCTTCAGAGAAAGGTACCTCCTTCTTTGATGGCCCCGTTCTTTCCACTGGGATCTCACTCACAGAGATCTTTCATTTAGGTCTTCTTTTTTTCCCAGAGTGTCTTAGCTTTCCATGCCTAAAATATTCTCATGGGCTCTTGAGCCAGATCCGAATGCCTTAAGGGCTGATTCTGAGGCCAGAGTGCTATTTAGGACATCTGCCATTCTATGAGTCTGCTGTGTATCTTGCTTCCCATGTTGGATCATTCTCTCCCTTTTTGATTCTATCAGTTAGTATTAGCAGACACTAGTCTTGTTTGTGTGACCCCTTTGACTCTTAGACCTATCAGTGTGATCAATTGTGAACTGAAATTGATTACTTGGACTAGTGAAATGGCATTGGTACATGCCACCTTGATGGGATTGTATTGGAATCCCCTGGCACGATTCTAACTCCACCATTTGGGACAAGTCTGATTGAGCATGTCCCAAATTGTACATCTCCTCCCTCTCTTATTTTCACTCTTATATTTCATAGGGATCACTTTTCCGTTAAAATTTAAACACCTAATAATAATTGTGTATTAATTACAGTGTTCAACCACTAGTACTAGAATAAAAAAATACAAAAATGGATAAAGTATTACATTGTACATCAACAGTCAGCACAAGAGCTGACAGGACACATTTTGTAGAAGGATATGTCAGTGATTTCCTCCAGTTTTTGCTGTTGCCTCCTACTCCATGATTTCCAATTCCATCAGCACCATACTGTGTTTTAACACAGGAATAATACATAGAACTGCTATCTAGCTCATAGAATCACTAACATATTAACTCTAATGAATCACATCTTCCATTTCAGAATATCTCCAGGTAGAGAAACACACTTAGACCAAAGAAACATGTGAGAGAATTACATTTCGGCATATTTTATTACTATACAATTTCTTTAATTATATAATAAGATATAAAATGCACACAAGTAAATATATTTTTACATATTTAATTTATTTGAGAGAGAGAGAGATCTCCCATCTGCTGGTTCTCTCTTCAAATGCTCGCACTGGAACAGGCAGAAGTCAAGACTCAGGAGCTCAATCCAGGGCTCCCCCATGGATGGCCGGGATCCAACCACTTGAACCATGATCCCATGGTGCTTAGCAGGAAATTGGAATCAGGACTTGAGATAGGATTCAAACCAATCAGTGCTTTAATCACTACACCAAATAACTGCCCTAAGTAAATGTATTTTATAACTTGATTTTAACATTAAACTTGTTATCATGTACAGCATGTGCAGTATTATCTGCATCAATACCTATGACAGCATGTGTTGGGAAACAGTGACTTACCATTCTGCTATTCTTGTTGAAAGCATTTTATCTTCTGTTTGCAGAAATCAACCTATTCAATTAAAATCCAATATCTCCTAGCCTTCACCACAAGGACATAAATAGTGTGATTAAATTCTGGTAAAAAAATAATTGTAAGCAAACTTTGTTTTTTTAAAAAAAATTCCATCCTCAACCCTATTTCCTGTCCAAAGCAGCTATGATGGCTGCAGTAGTTTTGTTGATCATTTTGGATTTCCTGGGTTGTTCTTCTTGGAAGTCACATGATAAAGATAGTGGATGAGCCTGTCTTCCTGACAGCACTCTCAGTAACTAGTATGCTAGTGCAAGACATCTTCCTTTTTCCACTTTTCCCCACTTCTTTCATGTGGTAGGAAAATATAATATCTTTTCTGAAGTTCCTGCTGATAACAGCCAAGTGAGATTCCCAATTGTACATATTTTGCATCATCAGCATCCTTTCTTTTTTATATCTGTGAACTTCTCTTGCCATTCCTTGCCACCATGGCCCATGCCAGATTACAGAGATGGATGTGAAATTGTCCTTCCTCTATTCACCATCTTTGGTTGGGAGCTAAGAGTGATGATTTGATTCCCATTATCTAGGACTGGGTTAGGCTCAGGAATGTGGTACAGGTTTTGCCAATGACAGCAAAGAGAGAATATGCTAGGTAACTTTTGAAATGTTCACTCTTATAAAAGTATTAAAACAGTCTATTTAATTATTTATTTTTTGCTTTTATATATTGTAATCTCTAAGTGATACAAAGAACAATGATTGTCATCTTGGAAATAGAAAGAGAATCAGCCTAAAAAGACAAGTCAATATATTGCATTGGTACTGAAGATGCCAGAGCCAGAAAAGACAGATCCTTGGTTGCTAATGTTGAATTAATCCTGGAACAGCACTATCTTTGGACATTTTATTATGTAAAAGAATAAAGTTTTATTGTCAGGCCAATTACAGTTGTGTTTTCTGTTATTTTAAGCTGAAAACATCCTAAGAAATGCAAGAGTGGTATCTCATGCATGCCTCTACTACCATACTTCAGTCAATTGGATTTATGGGGTAGACAGGTGGAGGTGAGGAATAGCAATCAGAGACCCCATATAGAGACAAGAGGCCTTAACAAGAACTAGAGAAGACAATGGGTATCTTTGTAAAAAGGACTAGTAAGAGGAATTTGAAGAAATGATCATTGTAATGACCCCCGAGATTAAAAAATCTGAGTTAGGATTAGTCCTAGTATAAAGTTCATATTTGTCATTGGATTGAGAACATCTGTTCCTTCAGCATGGTGCTTTTTTACTTTTTAATTTTTTCACTGCAAAAAAGAATTGCTTTCATTATCCTCAAAGTCACATCAGAGAATTGATAAAGTTACAATTTTTACAATTCAAAAATTGGTAATTTAAGATACTTATCTTAAAGAGAGTCAAAACTACAGGTAAATCCAGAAAGAAAAACATCCAATTTGTAAAGACACTAGAACATGAACTCTACCTACTTGAGAAATATGATTCCATTCAAATATATAATATTTTAAAGAGGAGAATTATTTCTTTTACTGTGAAGCTGCTGCAGTTTCCTAG
Source organism: Sylvilagus floridanus (assembly GCA_949820135.1). Lineage (NCBI taxonomy): Eukaryota > Metazoa > Chordata > Mammalia > Lagomorpha > Leporidae > Sylvilagus > Sylvilagus floridanus. The sequence continues at coordinate 106,941,770 of OX463236.1, read as the reverse complement.
AATTACAATTTAATTAGCTAGCAGTTCATAAAATTATACGTGTACATGTGTCTGTATATTTGTATACATACATGCACGTGTATGAATATATGTGAAAACATAAATATATGTGTGAAAACATAATATACATATTATGTGAAAACATAATATATATCTGAAAACATAAATATATATGAAAACATATCTTTAATTACATTTAATTCAAAAACAAACCAATTATTAATGATATTTTCTATGTATATCTGGAATTATATTTTAAAAAATAATAAATATATGCTTAGCACTGATCTTATTTCCAGTAATACAAATTACTGAATTTAGGTTTTATATATATATATATATATATATATATATATATGATTCAACTGAATAATTTCAATTACAACTGAATTGTATTTTTAAAAATAATAAATATATGCATAGCACTGATCTTACTTCCAGTAATACAAAATTAGTGAATTTAGGTAATATATGTTTATGTATATTTATGTATGATTCAACTGAACGATTTCCCAAAAATAGAAGAGCTTATTTTGGAATTCAGTGATCTGACCTATCTGAGTTTCCCCTTGTATAGCATGGGTAGTTGCAATCTTTTCTTTCCTATAGGAATGCTCTCTTGGACCATTGCCCTACCTCCTCTTCTCCTGTTGTTGTTACAATTTTATTATCAGAGAATTGAAGCTAAAATGTTCTTTACACATCAGACTGTCCAAGAGAGTCAATAATATGAGTGGCATGTCCATCCTTCCACCATTTCTTAATGTGCATTGTGCTCAAATGTTCAGTTTTGCCAGGTCAGCGTTCCAAATGCTGATTGGAAATGTCATCTAATGTGCATTATAGGCAGTAGAGCCACACTTCAATTTCAGCACAGGTTTTACACTTTAGTTCCTATTCATAATATAAATAAATACAGAGATTCCCAGCTTAGATGTATTTCAGGCATGTTCTCTCCAAAGGATTTAAAAATTAAAATGCCTCCATAGCAGAAGGGAATGTTTATCTATTTAAGATGCTTGGAAATACAAGGCATAATCATCTTTCTTTTCTGTGCAATACAGGTTTTGAATAACAGAGAAGATCATTTTGAGCTATATTTAACAAGTAGCTTGTTTCAGCTTCGATATTAGCTTGATTTACCATCTGCAGAATTACCAATAACATGATGCATTTATTACCCGTAAAAGCTATTAGCAGGTCATTTTGTTCAGTTCATCATATGTGTCTTGAGACACAATCTGGCGTCTAACAGATTTTCATACATTGATGTCGCAGAGAATCAGACTGTTCTTTAATTGATTGTTTCTTGCTAGACTCCTTTTGATTAAAACAGGTTATGCTATTTGCTTTTAGTTCCACATTTCTCCACTTCAAAGTCTGGCCACAGAAAACAGAAATTATTCTCATTTCTCTGGATTCTTTTAATTCAAAGTGAATGTATACATTTAAAAGTCTGCCATAATCAAGGGTTTTAAAAATGACTTCAGTTTTTCCAATCTATGACTCCCTCAACAGGAACACAATCTTTACCATGCCTTTAAAAAATGGTTTTATCTTTTCCTGCCAAGTCATCAAATTTTGAACCTCAGAACCTCAAGTGAGTAGAGATCACAGGGACCAAAGGGACCAGCAAGGGCTCCCTCAAAGCGCTCTTTCCCTCACAATTTGCACAGACCCAGACAAGCAAAGCTGAATCGTGGTGATAGTGTTGTATCCTTCTCCAGGGGGGAAAGAAAAAAGGGCCTTTTGCTTAACCAGTTTCAGAAAGCCTAACTCGCATTGTTCATTTAAGTAAAGAGATTGGGAAGCTCCCGAGACAGCCCCCTCCCCTGAAAAAGGAAGAAAGTAAGACAATTCCAGATGATATGTGAACCCCAGGGAGATGGGTTGCTGGTCGGTCCTGTCTCAGGCCTCCTCTCTATATTCCCCACACAGCTAATGCCTTAAAAGTGGGAAGGGAAGCGGTCAAATCAGGGCTCCGCAGGAGGAAAGAGTAGCAGCTTGCAGGCTCACAAGAGCCTAGTTCAGCACTCAAAAGGTTTTTGTTTGCCTAATGTCAGAAACATGCATAAAACTTTGTATCATGTGACAAGCATGACACTAGAAGAGAGCAGTCACTCTACCCCTAGGCTTCTTTCTGCCACGGACAAAGGCCATCAATTGCTCCTTTGTATTGTACCTCAGCTTTCTGTCTTCAGTGATGAGTCCACGGATCATTCCCAACTGTCTCTGTTCCTTCCAGGTGAAGCTCTAAACTTCCTGGTTCCAGCATGTGCTAGTTCACAAGGTAATTCCTGACCAATGGTAATCCAAACAATCAATTGTTTTTATTGAGAAAGAGAAATAATTTTAATTTTTATTTGAAATTGTAATGTTATCTGTTGCTTCTACAACATTTTGTGGCATGCTGGTTCCTTTTTTTTTTAAAGATTTTTTAGTTATTTATTTGACAGGTAGAGTTACAGAGAGAGAGACAGAGAGAACGGTCTTCCCTCTGTTGGTTCACCCCCCAAATGGCAGCGCTGCACCAGTCTGAAGCCAGGGAGCCACGTGCCTCCTCCTAGTCTCCCATGCAGGTGCAGGGCCCAAGCACTTGGGCCATCCTACACTGCTTTTCCGGGCCACAGCAGAGAGCTGGACTGGAAGAGGAGCAACCGGGACTAGAACTCGTTGACCATATGGGATGCTGGCACGGCAGGTGGAAGATTAACCAAGTGAGCCGCAGCGCCTGGCCGGCTGGTTCTTTTAAGTTATTTTGGGCAGCCAGAACTGTGGAGTATATCACAAGTTATTTTGTCATTTTTAACTAACTCATTAGAATTTACATGATCTAGATAAGATTTAGCTGTCTGACAATTCTAAAATATTTTTGATGATTTATACCTGAAAGCACTATTCAGGGTCAGTGATGCATTGAGAAAAAGCATGGACGTTGTATCTGTATAAATTACTTGTACTATAAAATTTACTTAAAATTAAGTTGTGCTGATCATTTAAAATATTGCACTACCTTTAATAGAAAATCTCTTAGTGAATGTTTAGTATAAATTGAAAAGCTTAAATGGCTTAAAAATAGCTTTGGAGCATTACATAGACACATGAGGCAGTTATGCTTAAATGATGGGAGTTTAATGGTGTTCTCATACATTAACCCTATGTTCTGACAGTGAGAAATCCCTTCATCTTATTCTAGAAATGGGTAACAATAAACATTTGGATTTAGTGAATATGATGATTTATTTAGTCTCCTTACCTATTTGTAATATTTTTGAAATTCAATGAAGTGAATTTTTATAGTTCAGAGTTCATTAGCTTTCACACATACAATAAATAGTGAGCACTTTGGACAATTCACTGACGTGTAGTCCTGTCTCCTTTTATGATATGCCACATCTGCATGACTACAAAATGGAAAACAGCAAATATAATACCATTTTACTTAATGAAAATCTTTTTGAAATTGACACTAACAAATACTATTTGGTAAAGTCAATTCTTGAGGAATAAGTGTGAATCCTATTCATTAAAATATACTCATGTCAAATTTTATAGAGATGGTTAAAATGTACAATTATTTGATTTAGAATGAAAAATAAGTTGTATTTTCAGATTTGTTATGAGGAGTTACATTACTGGCACGTTTGCTTCTAGCAAGAGTTCTATGAAATGGTTTGTATTTATTAAAAACGTAGTCAGCTAACTGAATGGGCTCAAAAGGGAAAATTTTTTTTAAAAGGTGTTCTTCTGTGGATGAAAATATGAAATTTTGCCAAAATCCCTTTGGGGTTTGGAGGGGGTGAAAACAACATTATTTGAACTACTATTCAAAGTTATCTGGTCTAATCCTGCCTGCATAGTTATAAAAATCTGTAGATTTCAGTCAACAGCTCTGTACCACTCATATTGATTTTTTAAAAAATCAGCTAAATATCATAAAATGGAACTTGCATCATGAATTTTTCATTCTGACATCAGAAATGATATATTTGGGGGATGGCACTGTGGTGCAGCAGGTTTAAACCTAGCCTGCAGTGCCAGCATCCCATCTGGGCACCTGTTCAAGTCCTGGCTACTCCACTTCCAATCCAGTTCCCCAATGATATGCCTGGGAAAGCAGCCAAGGATAGCTTGTCTTTGGGCCCCTGTACCCACATGGGAGACCCGGAAGGAGCTCCTGCTTCTGACTTCCAAAGGCCCAGCTCCAGCCATTGTAGCCATCTGGGGAGTGAACCAACGGATGAAAGACCTCTCTCTTTCTTTCTGTCTCTACCTCTCTGTGTAACTCTGTCTTCCAAATAAATAAGATAAATCCCTTAATAAAAAAGATATATTTGTCATTATTTTAACATGGCAAAAATTTCAGGGTAGGTCCATGTAGATACGGTATGAAAGGTAATTAATTGTATTACAGTTCTCCAAAGAAATACTACCAATAAAAACTATGCAGATGGCAATATAGAGATATCAGAGAACCAGTGGTGTTAACCAGAGAACCAATGGTGACTTGGAAGGCCTGAGCTTCAGATGAGCTTGTAGGCTAGTTCCAGTTCAAGAAGAAAGAGGAGATAAATATATAAAATCTAATTGGAGTACAAGTAAAATCTGAAAGCAAGGTCTCAGCTCAAAGACAGGTAGAAAGCACATTCTACCTTCATCAGCCTTTTTTATTCAGGGCCAAAGTGATTTGTACAAGGCCCACTCTAGACTGAGTGGGTACTATTCATTCTACTAATTCAAATGTTAATATCATCCAGAGACATTCTCACAGATACACTCAGAATATTGTTTAACCAGATATCTGGGCACCCTATGACCCAGTTAAGCTGACACAAAATTAACCATTACAGTAATGTACTGTAATTTTTATTGCATAATGACATCCTTAATAATAAAAAGTTAGATCATGTAAGTTGCCCTAAAGGCAATTTTACTATATATAGGCCTCTATCTCCAACTTTGGTAGATTGCTGTATTACAAAAGTGTTCTAGGGATTTTAAGTTTATTTGATAAATATTATTATTGCCACCTATAAATGAAGAAACTGCAGTTTCAGGATACCCTTCCTTCCTTCCTTCTTTCCTTTCTTCCTTCCTTCCTTCTTCCCTTTCTTCCTTCCTTCCTTCTTCCCTCCCTCCCTACTTTCCTCTTTTTCCTTCTTTCTTTCTTTCTTCCTTTCTTCCTTCCTTCCTTTCTTTCTTTCTGCAAAAAAAAAAAAAAAAAAAAAGACCCCCTTCTCATCCAAGTCTGCTTTACTGTTATGGTGGGAATCAAAATCCATTCCATTTTTTTGAGTTCTGATGGATAAAATGGATAAAAATCATGATTTTTTTTTTGTACATTGTTGTTGTTATTTTCTTTTTTAGGAGGAAACTGATGCACATATCCCTCTTTCTCTTGATCACCTGCTGATACTTCTTTTCTTTGACTCAAAACTCCACACTACGGAATTGTGTTGGGAATACAGACTTTTCCATTTCCTCCTTGTTGATGGTATCAAAAGGTGAGATAACTCAACTTGTATATTAATGGCCTGAGGATGGTATGCTTGAAATACACTGAGTATAGTATAAAAGGACATAGACATTGGTTTACAATAGAGTTTCTGAGTATCCGTAAGTCTAGGGATCCATTTAGTCCAGTGAAATTATTGATCGAGTGTTTGAATACATGCCACACACTTCTATAATATTGGATTTCTTATCGCATTTAATTCTTCCTACCACAACGAATCATTCCTTTTGGTGAAAGCACACATTAGGTTCTCATAAGCCTCTGATCACCAAATATTCATCAATCAATCAGAACATAACTTTGCTTTATGTATGTTTCTCTTTAGAGACTACTTATTTAATATATGTATATATATATTGTTGATTCATTAACACTGAACACTCAGAAAATAGCACCATAATTCATACCTCAATGAAACTTACTAGTACACAGATTTTCTATGTAAAGTGCATCACAGCTTTCTTGCAGTTAGGAACACTAGACAGTACTCAACACTGTGCTTGCAAGCCATTTTAAACAGTGAAATCACCAACAAAATAGAAGAAATACATAAACCACAGCACAAAATACACTATGAACAAGACACTTGTTTATGCATAAGACCTGAAGCAAAAAGGCAGACCATCTCTTTGACCTCAGCTGGAAATATGTGTGTTGGACAATTCTGTTTTCTCACAGCCTTGCACATATGCACATATGCATGTTTGCAAAGACTGTGAGAGTTTCAAAAGTATCAATTTGGGGGTTAAATTTTAGCAAGTAGACAAATTCACAAATACAGAATCCATGACTAATGAGGATTCTTTGTGTATATTGCATCTCTGATCTCTGCCTTTCTGCTTCTCTCCTTTCTCCCTTCCTGTTTTCTTCTCATTTATTTTCTGTAAAGAAAAAAAACAAAGAAAAATTACAAGTTTTCTTTACACTTTGTTTCTGCAATCCTTATTTTCTTCTGCTTTGCAGTTAGGATTAGTAAATACACACACATACACACACACATACACTTAATCTTTGATTCCAGCTCAGCACACACCTATGATATCAACAATGTTATGGCCGATTATAAAGTATAATTAATTTTTATAGCATGGTTTCTGCTTGACAAATGCTCTTTAAAATGTTACTAATAACAGAGAGCTGGATCTGGGAATTCTTCCTTTTCCTTTTCTTTCTTTGACCTTTGTATCACCTCATACTCTGCAGAGGGAGGAAGGTCTATATTCCTGATTTTTTAAGCTTCAAATTACTTGCATTTAATTTAACAATGCATCTTCACTGGACACTAGTAGGAGTCACAAAAGCAATTACACCAGTTCCCTGTGACTTTGAAGGATATATATATATATATATAGTTGTGTTAATTAAGTAGAAAAGGAAAATGTAGATTGCTGGTGATTTTCTGGTGGGAAAAAAAAAACTATTGTTGTCCTCTGTGCAGCATTAATTGCTATGTAGGGTAGGAGATTAATATTTTTAACATTTTAAGTGGTTTTGCATAAATGTTAGCAATAAGCAAGCCATTTTATGTCTTATTGGTTTGCATTTTTAATAATATTGGAATGTTAGCCATCCCATAAAGAGAAGATTGCAACAAAACTGAAATAGTGTTTCAGCATTGCTAGTTATGTGCAAACTGACCCCATGTACCCTCTTTGGGGAACACTCAAAGATAGTATATGGTTGAAAAAAGAAGAGGAGGTAATTTATTTTTAATCTCTCTTACATTTGTGAATTTAGTGCCAAGAGAGGCTAATAGCACTTGCCAAAAACTCCAAGGAATAATGTCATGAATACTTTCTGTATATGTTCTTTTATTGTTTTAGGTTTGACTACCTTTAAGAACTGATCATGAAGTTGGGAAAAACAGTACTCAAATATAAACTGATATAATTCATTTGTGAAAATTTAAAAATGAACCAGATTCTTCATCATTATTTATTTTTTTTTTTTGGACAGGCAGAGTGGACAGTGAGAGAGAGAGAGAGAGAGAGAGTTCTTCCTTTCTCTGCAATGGCCACCACGGCCGGCGCACCGCACTGATCCAAAGGCAGGAGCCAGGTGCTTCTCCTGGTCTCCCATGGGGTGCAGGGCCCAAGCACTTGGGCCATCCTCTACTGCATTCTCAGGCCACAGCAGAGAGCTGGCCGGGAAAAGGGGCAACTGGGACAGAATCCGGTGCCCTAACCAGGACTAGAACCCGGTGTGCTGGCGCCACAAGGTGGAGGATTAGCCTATTAAGCCGCAGCACCACCCCTCTTCTTCATTTTTTAAACAAGAGGAATAACATGAAAATGTAGAGATTATTATTGTTTTAATTACCAATGATTACTGAGCTCCTGGAATACACTTGTCTCTGTTTTAGAACCAGAGAACAGTCGGGAGCATGAGAAAGAAGGCTCCTTCAAACACGAATTAGACATTCTATGAACATAAGCGAGCACTCTGAGAAGATGACATTTTTGGTGATAGTTGAATAGATAGAAAGAGTAAGCTAGAAAAAGATATGGGAGAAAGGTTTTTCATGCAATGTGACCAGCAGACACCAGGACTCATTGTGAATTTAGGCTTTGAGTCAGTAACAGAAAGACAACCTGGCTGGAATGGAGCAGGGAGCAAGGTAGATGAGGTTGGAAAGGCCAAAGTTAGGCCATGGAGGGCTGTCTCTGCCGCAGAGAAAGCATTGTATCTTGCCTAGAGCAACAGGAAGGCATCAGAGCACGAAAGCAGAGGAACCATATAATCCGACCTTCTTTCAAGAAATGAAATCTGACTCCAATAAAAATAACAGGGGAGGGCACAGTGTGGCAAAAATAGACAAACTATTTATTAAACACCTGATTCATTATTTTAAGCTCAAGTCAAATAGAAGGAAACGTTTTATTCCTTCTGCCACTGGAGTATTTTATTTCAAATACCATTTCTGATATGTCATGAACGTGGCTTTCTCTCTCTTGTGTTGAACTTGAAGGAGACTGGACAATGGCTCAATGATCTTGTCCTTACTCAGATACCAGAGCAGAGTCAATGCTCAGTTACCACGCACTGAATTGAGGTGAACCAGATTAATATAGCACACTTCTGTTTGAGTTTATTGTTCATAGGAGACTCTTAATACTATGACAATATGTAATTAATTGATGATTGAAAGCAAAAGGAATCATCCACAAATACAGAAAAAATCTCTGAATACGGGCCGGTGCCATGGCTCACTTGGTTAATCCTCCACCTGTGGCGCTGGCATCCCATGTGGTTGTCGGGTTCTAGTTCTGGTTGCTCCTTTTCCAGTCCAGCTCTCAGCTGTGGCCCAGGAAGGCAGTGGAGGATGGCCCAAGTTCTTGGGTCCCTGTACCTGCATGGGAGATGAAGAGGAAGCACCTGGCTCCTGGCTTCAGATTGACGCAGCTCCGGCCATAGCGGCCGTTTGGGGGGTGAACCAACGGAGGGAAGACCTATCTCTTTGTCTCTCTCTCACTGTCTAACTCCACCTGTCAAATAAAAAAAATCTCTGGATACAATTGGAAATCACTGTTACCTGAAATAACAAATGAAACCTTAGACATGTAGGAGAAAAATCCCAAGATTCGCTCATTTGTATGACTATTAAGTATTTGCTCAACATGAACTATGTCTTGTTCTATATTTAGCTGATATATCTGTTTCTTGAACCATATATCAATAAACATTAGGGCTCACTCATTATTAGCTTTCATACACAAAAAATTCTAGTTTTTTCTCCATAGGAGAAAATGTTCATCAAAGCTAGAAAAGCCACTTTTGCAAAGCCTGGTTGGAGCCCCATATTGTAGTTACCTACATCAGAGAAACAATGATAGTCCTTTGTGCTTTCTGGACCTGAATGCATTAACTCACTTTATAAATTGTAAAAGGAAAAATGTAGAGGTCTGGCTACTAAAAACTATTCAGGCATTTTCTGCACAAAACCCTTGTATTTTTATTTTTTCTGAAAATAATATCAAGTAAAAGTCAAATGTTACTGATCTGACTTTTGATGAAGTTTCTTTTGTTTCTAGAGACCAAATAGTTGAAACCCTCCTTCTTGGGGAGAATACACACAATCACATTTTGAGAGTGGCCACATTCCATGCCATGACCTGATTCTGCCTCTAAGGGCAAGGTAGACTGACTTCCTCTTTTAAAACCTAATTAAATTGATAGTGATGACATCTAATTATAATTTTCCCCTTTGTTTGGTGCATTGAGAAGTTTTCTGCTTTCATTCTCTTGAAGAAATACTTCCAAGAATATTGCATGAATTCTTTCTTCATACTGATAATTTTTAAAAATAATTTTGTAAAATATTTCTGTTTAAATTTCTTTCTTTGGCATTTTTTGTAATCAATAAGTTCTGTTTTCTAAATCTATACTGTAAGAAAGCTCATTACTCTGGACAGGCATTGTGGCAGAGTGGGTGAAGTTATCCCAAACAATGCCCACAGCCCATATTGAGGTGCTGGTTCAAGTCCCAGCAACTCCATTTGAGATCCAACTTTCTGTTAAGACACTAGGAAAAGAATGGATGATGGTCCATGTGCTGGCTTCCCTACCACCGCCATGGGAGACTGCACAGAGTTCCTGGCTTCCAGCTTGCAGTCTGGCTCAGCTCTGGCTGTTGTGGGCATTTGGGGAGTGAACCAGCAGTTAAGATATCTCTCTCGGGACCAATGCTGTGGTGTAGTGGGTGAAGTGCAGACAACAATGCTAGCATCCCATATGGGCACTGGTTCGATTCCCTGCTGCTCCGCTTCCAATCCAGCTTTCTACTATGGCCTGAGGAAGCACTAAAAGATGGTCCAAGTACCCACATGGGATACCTGGAGTAAGCTCCTGGTTCCTGGCTTCCTATCAGCGCACTCTAGCCATTGCAGCCATCTGGGGAGTTAACTATTGGATGGAAGACCTCTCTCTCTATTTCTCTTTACCTCTTTCAAATAAACAAATGTGGGTGATCCTGTACCTGGCTGGAAGACTGCCTGCCTAACCTAAGCAGGAGGTCAAGAAAGCATGACACACCATGCCCCCCAGGGCAAACCTTGGTTGAGGACTCAGCACACTGAGACCCATGCATGACCTGACTGCTGGCAGGGCCCAGGGAACATTTCCTCAACCCTGATTCCTGTTGAGGGGCCTTGTAATTGCTAGCTAGATAAGGATGTGGCCCAGACTCATAAGACCACCTGGAAGGCTACCTAGGCTACTTGACCTTCAAGCTGACTGGAGAAGCATAGAGGCACCAGTATCAGCTTTATCCTATAGAATTAGTGTTGCTACCCTGAGCTAACAAACCCTCTTTGCCTGCCCTATCAAAGCTTGTGCCTAACCTCTAATAAATGGACATGTTCATCAAAACTGTCTCCAGTGCTTCTTGTTGAAGAATGCTGTTGCCCCACCATCCTGACACTGTGGGCCTCACAGGAGAAGCCCACAAATAAATCTTTAAAAAAAAAAAATCTCACTTTCTGCTCATTGTCTCTGCTCTCTTTCTTTTTCTCTCCTCTTTCTTTATCTCTTTCTCCTCCTGTCATTCTGTATTTCAAATAAAAATAAAACTGAAAAAAGGAAAGAATCAATGAATAAAAAAGCTTTCAAAAACAGAAACTCATGATCACTTTACCCACAGTGGCAGTCCTCCAGAAAGCTTATGTTTTCATATGGAAAATAACCAAAAGATGCTTTTCCCATGAACCCTCAGTGCAGAGTTTTCCCAGCTAAGTGTGTCCTTCGGAAACAGAAAGGAAATATGCTATATAAGAAATATCATTTCTTCTCATGAAGTACAAATTGGTATTTGAATATCTCCTTTCAATGTGCTTACTTATGCAATAACTTATAAAAACTCAGTATTGTAGTATTACTGAACAACTACTTTGAAATCATGGATGGTTTTACGGAAACTTCAGCATATCTTCACTGTTGAAATGCCTTGGGCATCAATGGCTTAATTTCTTTCCTAAAACTGCTCATTGACTACAGTTGGCCTATGTTATTTTAATATCCAGCTTTTATTAGGGTTACAAGGAGGGAAGTGGGGCTCTTTCAGTGTTAATTAGTGTTACATGTATGAAAATGAACAATAGGCTTAACAAATGGGTCACCTTTGTCTGCCTTTGAGGAAAGATGAGCTGATACTTAGTTTCTGGGGAATTCTAATTCTGATGTTGTGGAGTTCCTGTAGTTCTCAGTTCAAAATCTAAGAGGAATCAAAAAGAGAAACTTACCCAGTTTGCATTTAGGGAATACACAGCACTAGAAGGAGAATCAAGATTAAGCAGGATATTTAAAGAATAATTAATTCTGTATTTATGGAATATAAAGTGTTTTCAAGTTCATGATACTGTTATGTGCTAATTAACTCAGTCCTTGTGACCGGTGGCAACTTCAAAATTTCTGTGCAGAAGGGCTTTTGAAGCTACACTAAAATAGCAAGAACTATGTCTTTCAGTATGCTAATTTAGACTTAGCTGATGAGTGGAGGTGGAGGCATCTGGGGAAAATAAGGCTGCCTTGATATTCCCTTCACTGTAAGAAGCAAAATCACCTAATCTCTTGATAGTTTTATCATCTGTAAAATGGGGGAATTCCAGCAAACTTTGTCCTAACTCTGTAAGTGGGATTCAAAATAAATCAGTCATGCAACTCTGGGGTTGCCTGGCATGCAGTTTATGTGATGGAGAGACAGGGCAGCTAACTGGCTGGGCATAACTGGGACTGGGAGCCAAATGCCACTCATAATACATTAATTGTAGTATCATGGGATTTTTTTCTGTAAAAGTACTGTTTCATAAGATTATTTGGAAGACTAGATGGCATTATAAACACAAAGCACTTAACAGAATTTTCGGGCAGGAGTATAAATGTACAAAAATGGCAATGTTTCCTATTCTGCCTTCTCTTCTTCTTCCTTCTCTTCTGGTTCTTTTCTCCAACGACATCAAATGTCTAACACTTTTGATCCTACAAATCATTCTAGTAACATCTTATCAGTTTGCTGTCAATAATACCACAGTATCACAAAACTTTTACATCTCTGACATTTGTCTCTTTGGAGGAACCTTCTCTCTGATATTGTTCATTAATTCTTGATATTCATCAAGAGCCCATTCTTGGCCCACTGCTAATCTTACTCCACATCTTCCTCCAGCTGAGCTCTCTGTGCTCTGAGATTCAACTCCCACCAGTGTGCTGAGGTTCCCAGCCAGCATTCCCTATCACGACTCATGAACTCAACACAGTCTGCTTAATTCTTTTGCACAAAATTGTGACTCTGGGCCAATTAGCCATGAATTCCTGTTTATTTTAACCTCAGCCTGTGCCTTCCTCTCTACCATTGGTCTGGCAGCCCAGACTGAGACCCTTATCTTCCTGCTCTACTGGGCATAAGAGCAATGTAGCTAAAATGCAAACTCAATGATGCCACTCTTCTGCTTCACGTATTCAATGGCAGCAGCAAAGCTCCTCCACCTGACCTACAGGTCTCATTTAATGCAGTTCTGTCTACCTTTCCAGATACTTTTTCAAATAGTCTCTGCCAGGCATTTCATGATTCTTATAATTTTAGTATCCTAAACTACTCACAAAACTAACATTTGTTACTTTTGTTCCCCCTGCACCCGAAGCTCTCCTCCCTGATACATGACTTTGGTCTAACTAACTTTTACCAAATCTTAGGATACTTCAGAAATCAGTTCCTGCAGAAGGATTTTTCCTGCCACCTCTCTGGCTGGTAAAAGTGCTTTTGCTTTGTGCTAACAAGCAATTACCCCATTGCTTTTGGATTTGTATCCTCTATTAAAACAGGGACAGCACAACTAGAGAAAGAACTCGATTCCATTCTTAGAAAATTCCAAGTCCCCTAAACAGTAATTGGTATATTTGAGATACTCAATAAATGTTCCTGATTATGTCAATAAAATTAATACAAAGTGAATCCCAAAGTGTGTGTTACTTCCTTCTGAGTTATAAAGCATAACTTTATAAAGCATAAGTTCTGGGGCTGGCACTATAGCAAACAAGGTTAAGCATCTGCCTGCAGTGTAAGCATTCCACATAGGCACTTGTTCAAGTTCCAGCTGTTCCACTTTCAGTCCATCTCCTTGCTAATGTGCCTGGGAAAGCAAGGGAAGATGGCCCAAGTACTTGGACCCCTTGTACCCACATGGGTATTTGCATACTTGCCTAAACATTCTGACCATCATATAAAGCCTTCAAGGCAGCAATATATCTTAATGATCATAATGTCCACAAAATGATCGAACCCAGTTCTAATGCACATCAACACTTAATAAATATTTTTGAAATGAATTGAGTCAAAGTGAACTAAGCTCCATATTCTTCAGCTTTTAAGATTCAAATCTAAGTAACTGTTGAGTTGTTTCTGGTGTCTTTAAGGAGCTAAAGCAGAAATTAATTTCTTAACTACAAGATATGCAAAAATAGCAGTGTCATAGTTATTTCAGGATATTAATAGGAAATCACTGCAATGTATGGTGTCTATGTTCATGTGTTAAACTCACAGAAGTTGAATTATTTTCTGTCTTCAGTTTCTGCAATTATTGCTCAGTAATGTAGCTAAATTTCTGAAGACTTAAAACTGTATCCCTCTCTCTCTCTCTCTCTCTCTCTCTCTCTTTTTAAATTTTAACTGAAAAGTGATCCCTATTAAATATAACAATGGGAATAAGAGAGGGAAGAGATGTACAATTTGGGACATGCTCAATCGGACTTGCCCCAAATGATGGAGTTAGAATCGTGCCAGGGGATTCCAATACAATCCCATCAAGGTGGCATGTACCAATGCCATCTCACTAGTCCAAGTGATCAATTTCAGTTCACAACTGATCACACTGATAGGTCTAAGAGTCAAAGGGGTCACACAAACAAGACTAGTGTCTGCTAATACTAACTGATAGAATCAAAAAGGGAGAGAATGACTCATCATGGGAAGCAGGATACACAGCAGACTCAGAATGGTAGATGTCCTAAATAGCACTCTGGCCTCAGAATCAGCCCTTAAGGCATTTGGATCTGGTTGAAAAGCCCATGAGAGTATTTTTGGCCTGGAAAGCCAAGACACTCTGGAAAAAAAAAATAGAAGAAGACCTAAATGAAAGATCTCTGCGAGTGAGATCCCAATGGAAAGAATGGGGCCATCAAGGAATGAGGTACCTTTCTCTGAAGGGAGGAGAGAACTTCCACTTTGACTATGACCTTGTCTGAATAAGATCGAAGTAGGCAAACTCAAAAGGCTTCCATAGCCTTGGCAACTCATGACTAGAGCCTAGGGAGATTACTGACGCCATAAACAAGAGTGTCAAATTGTTAAGTCAACAACAGGAGTCACTGTGTACTTACTTCTCATGTGAAATCTGTCCTTAATGTGTTGTCCAATGTGAAGTAATGCTATAACTAGTACTGAAACAGTATTTTTACACCTTGTGTTTCTGTGTGGGTGCAAACTGATGAAATCTTTACATAGTATATACTGAATCGATCTTCTGTATATAAAAATAATTGAAAATGAATCTTGATGTGAATAGAATGGGAGAGGGAGCGGGAGATGGGAGGGGTGTGAGTGGGAGGGAAATTATGGGGGGGAAGCCATTGTAATCTATAAACTGTACTTTGGAAATTTATATTTACTAAATAAAAAATAAATTAAAAAAAGAGTTTTTTTCATTCTATTTGAAAGCAAGAGAGAGAGTGAGAGCAATAGAGAGAGAGAGAGACAGAGAGCAAGGAAAAAAGAGAGAGAGAGAGAGAGAGAGAATCTTCCATCCATTGGTTCAGTCTCTAAATGTGAGCAATATCCAGGTGTGGGCCAGACTGAAGCCAGGAGCTGGGAACTCCAGCCAGGTCTTCCAACAGAAGTGGAAAAGCCAGGATATTTACCTGTGCTCTGATATAGGATGGCAACATCACAGGCAGCAGCTTAACCTCCTGCACCACTATACCAGCCCCTATTTTTCAATCTATTAAAGCCTAAGTATCTCAGACTTCACATAATTGATAAGTATGGGATTAATTATTCTTACTGCAAAAGGATATAATGTAAAGTTTATTGTTCTTTGCTCTTAAACTTTAAAGCCATTTGGGTAACCCGAGTATGACTTATGCATTATCTTTAAAGTGTTACCCCTAAAACTTATTTTCTTATAACTCCAGTAATATTGCATTACTTTAACTTCTGAATTGCCATGAGTTCTCCCTATACTTCTTAAGGCTTGAAGTATAAATGTTCTTAATGTTCTTTTGTTTTCCAGAGCACATTGTCATACTGTAGGGAAAAAAAAAAGCTTAAGCTTCAAAAAAATACTCCTTTTCAAGTGATTATAATGACAATTTTAGAAATTGCACGGCATTTTTCCTTTGGGTGGGGAAATAATTTTACTTTTGTTACCAATACAAAGGAATGGACAGAAGTTATTAAGAAATGGGTTAGGCAGGTTTTACCCTAGATATAAAATATGAGAAATAAATAGGTCAAAAATATAAGGCAAAGATGAAGAATGTAGAAAGAGAAGTTATGGGTTACATATTTGGTTATTGACATTATCTATGGTAAAGAATTTAAGAATATTGACTTTGCTTTCCAACATCCAGAAATTTCAGGCTGTCAAAAATCTGAGTTCTGATATTAATACTATAAATTAGAGAATGACCTTTCATAAGCAGCTATATATTTCTGAAGTCTTTATATTTCATGTGAGTTATATGAAGTAACTCAAGATTGTCTGAAGGCTCGCAAATAGTGTCACATATTTTAAACATGAACACATATGTCTTACCTTATAATAATTTTTTATGTAGAAAAGGGATTCTCTTTTTTTAAAAAAAGAAGAAAAAATCTAGACTTTTCTATAGGTGCTTCATTTTACACTGTCAGGACAATTTAGCTATTTGTCAGAGAATCTTTTGAGACATTATATCTCATATCAGAACTGTCTTGGAGAATAATTGTTTGCTTTGGGGTCTTATGGCAGTAATTCTAAAATCTCTGGAGGCAAGGTTATTTACAGAATAAAGTGAGAAAATTTGGGACATTGATAAAAACAAAGACAGTATCTTAAAGTAACTTTTGTTAAGTATAGCTAGTATTTGCCATAAACTGTGTGGTAAAACAACATCAGAGGCTGAAATTAAATTTTATACGCATTGAGAATTAATTGCACTGAGAATTAAGAAACAGGGGGAATAATTACAAAGGTACCATTCTGAAGATATGGAAGTTTCAATTGGACACATACCCTGAAATCAGAAGAGAATTAAAAACTCATGGGGACTGGTGTTGTGGTGTAGCAGGTAAAACTGCCATCTGCAATACTGGCACCCATATGGGCTGCTCCGCTTCCAATCCAGCTCCCTGCAAATGAGCTTGGGAAAGAAGCAGAAGATGGTCCAAATGCTTCACCCATGTGGGAGACATGGAAGAAGTCCTGACTGCAGGCTTTGGCTTGACTCAGCCCCAGCCATTGCAGCCATTTGTGGAGTAAACTAGTGGATGCCAGGTTGAGCTCGCTCACTCTCTCTCTCTCTCTCTCTCTCTCTCTCTCTCTTCCCATGTTTCTTCCTCTCTCTGTGTAACTCTGACTTTGAAATTAAAAAAAAAGATATTTTATTAAAAATAAAACTGGTATGTCTAATATAGCACCTAGTACACAGCTGAATACTCATTTGATACTTAATGCTTATTGAACGAAGGTCTTAGTTAATCAAACAATTGTACCAACAATCAGTAAATGGATCAATATTAGGATTGTTTCAAAAATTCTAATTATTTGAGAAAGGTGACTACAACAAAAAATGTTTGGTGGCAAGAATCATAATTTTTTCATCAATTAAAAATGTAAATTTTTTACATCAGTAAAAAGCTGTGAGACTAAATAAGGTTTTACCACACGGAGAAACCATATTTCCACTAGATACTCAATGTGCAATTTTAAATCTCTGTTTCGGACCATCAGAAAAATCTTTTAAATTACAAGACAATGAAGGTAATGTTTAACTTAGCTCTTTGAGAGTGAAATTTAACAAATATTAAACTTCAAAACATGATTTATGATCAAGATTCAAAACATAAAGAAAACAGTTTTCTGTTTTTTCATTTTCAGTTCCTTTAATGCCCCATGTAAGGATAGACTGCATCTCAGATATAAGCAGAGCCTGTACTTAGTGAGAATCCAAAGGATCAGCATTGGATGTGCTGATACTTTAGCTGCTGACCGTGGCCTTGCCTATTTATATATTTTTATGGACTAACTACAAAAGATTAAATATAAATGAATTAGAAATCTCCTTGGACTTTAGGTTTTGGCTTCACTCTATACCTGCCCCATAAAAGTACCAGGACTTTTACTGTAGAAGAACCAAGCACTGCTCTCAAAGACAGAAGCCCAGTCTTTTAATAAGAGCATCTGCACTTCCCAATGCAGGTGCAGCCACCTATTTTACAAGATTCTTATTAATGAATGTAGAAGAGCAGGATAAAATGATGAGAGTTTAATTTATTTTGGAAGTAATGGTTTGTACAGTAATTATCGAGAAGCAGCCACTTGTCAAATGGAATCAGTAACAAGTGCAGTTGGGAGAGGCTTTCTGGTGCACAGTCATTGTGAAATGTTTTGTTTTACAAAGAGAATGAACTCCCTGACAATAGTTTATTTTGCTTCAAAAACACTTTTAAAATCTTTGTAAGCTGTCCTTGTTTGATAAGGTATAAATATTATTGTATTTGTAAAGATCAATTTTATTCTGGTCTGTTTTTCAATGTTTGTTACAAAAGAAAAATGGGTGGTTTTAATTATATATAATGTATATAATAAATATATGTATATATACTATTGAACATTTTAACTTTATCTATTCACTTTTGTTTTAATAGAATTTGACCTTGGTTTGGAAACACTGCCTTCAGTCTATGGGCAAGAAAGATGAGAAGTCACAGGGTCCATGGACATATTCAGGGAGTAGGTATCTCAAGGGATAGATCTGATCAAAACTGGAGTGTATTATCAAGAAATACATAACTGCTCAGTGGCCAAGAAGTGAGTCAGTCTAGTGAGGGCAGGGTGATGTATAAAGAGGAGAGTAGGAAACCAGAAGGATGGGCTTTGGTATAGTAGCTGCTTACTCAAAGTGTTAGGGCATTTTATACAGATATATATGGCCTCTGATTTGATAGAGAAGGGGGAGAAAAGACATGAATGGAAAATACGCTTTTATGTAAATTGTCAACTGTTAAGAAAAAGACTAGGGGCTAGTGTTGTGGTACAGTAGGTTAAGCTGTTGTTTACAATGCCAGCGTCCCATATCAAATTGCTGGTTAGAGTCCTTGAGGCTCTGCTTCTGTACCAGTGTAGTGCTGTTGTACAGGGGAAAGCAGAAATGGTCTAAGTACTCAGGCCCCTGTCACCCACGTCGGAGGCCAGGGTGGAGTTCTGGCCCTTGTCTTTAGCTTGGCCCGGATCAAATGTTGCAACCATTTAGAGGATTAACTAGAGGAGAAGACCCCTTCTTTCTCTGTCTTTCCGTCTCTCTCTCTCTCTCTAACTCTTCCTTACAACTAAATAAATAAATAAGTAAATCTTTAAAAAAAGACAAAGTTCAAACATAACATTTTATGTTTTCAGAAAATACAGGGGCCAAATTTGGTCATGCTAGAAACTGGCCTCTACTAATATCCTACTCTAGACAATTCTTCAGACTTCATTATGCTCACTAATTTTGGCCATATAACCAGACTGACATAACCTGCAGGCTTTCAAGGAGCTACCCTGTGACTCAGTCAAATTTTCAACTCTTCCATTTTAAAAATTAACACAAAAATTAAGTTTGTCACTTTTTCTATGTCACATTTATGTTCAAGTTAACTTTAGTTGAACTCATAGAAAAAGATCAGAGAAAGGCAGATAGGATTCAGCCACAATTACTTGTGGATGTAGACACAGCTCTGAGCTGAAATCCAATTAGTATATAGTAGAATGCCCAGAATGTTTTCTGAAACTCTTACCTGATTCTTTTCTTTAGAAAATTGCATTTAAAAATGACTTCTTAAATGGAGTGATAATTTCCATTATTGACAAATACGTAAACACGAAACAGATTAAAGCCCTCATTTGAAGGAACTAAAAAACAGACTGGGGCAGGCATTTGGCAGAGTGGTTACTATGCTGCTTAGGATGCTTGCATTCCATATGGGAGTGCTTGGTTTGAATATTGGCTCTTCTGCTTTAGATTCAGCTTCCTACTGATGCCCTCCCTGGGAGGCAGCAGATGATGGCTCAAGTACTTTGGCTGCTGCCACCCACAGGGAGACCTGGCCTTACCCTGAATCCTTTGTGACTCCTCTTGAAGGCATTAGGGGAGTGATGCAGAGATGGAAAATCTCTCTCTCTCTCTCTCTCTGCCTTTCAAATAAAATGAAAATAAATAAATATTTTTAAAAGATCAAAAAATGAAACAATAGTTTTCACCAAGGTTAATGTAATTACTGCATGAAAGGAAACAATGTGAACCATGAAAGTTTTCGGACCATGTTAACAGGGAGGTGCAGACTAACACCTAACATTGAGTGGAAATGAGAATCCAGAGGTTTTTTTAAAGCTTTTATGTAATGAATATAAATTTCCAAAGTACAGCTTATGGATTACAATGGCTCCCCCCCACACAACTTCCCTCCCACCTGCAACCCTCCCCTTTCCCGCTCCCTCTCCCCTTCCATTCACATCAAGATTCATTTTCAATTCTAATATATACAGAAGTCTGTTTAGTATATATTAAGTCAAGATTTCAAGAGTTTGCCCTCACATAGCAACGTAAAGTGAAAAATACTGTTGGAGTACTAGTTATAGTATTAAATCACAATGTACAGCACATTAAGGACAGAGATCCTACATAATGTTTTTTAAAAAATTGATTAATTTTACATGCAATTTCCAACTTAACACCAAGATTTTTTTTCATTTTCAATTATCTTTATATTTAGAAGATCGATTCAGTATATACTAAGTAAAGATTTCATCAGTTTGCACCCACACAGAAACACAAAGTGTAAAAATACTGTTTCAGTACTAGTTATAACATTACTTCACATTGGATAACACATTAAGGACAGATTCCACATGAGACATAAGTACACAGTGACTCCTGATGTTGACTTAACAATTTGACACTCTTGTTTATGGCGTCAGTAATCTCCCTAGACTCTAGTAATGAGTTGCCGAGGCTATGGAAGCCGTTAGGGTGCACCAACTTCAATCTTATTCCGACAGGGTCATACTCAAAGTGGTAGTTCTCTCCTCCCTTCAGAGAAAGGTACCTCCTTCTTTGATGGCCCCGTTCTTTCCACTGGGATCTCATTCTCAGAGTTCCTTCATTTAGGTCTTCTTTTTATTTTTCCAGAGTGTCTTGGCTTTCCATGCCTAAAATACTCTCATGGGCTCTTGAGTCATATCTGAATGACTTAAAAGCTGATTCTGAGGCCAGAGTGCTGAGAATCCAGAGTTTTAAGGCAATTAGAGTTAGTAGATACAGAATGCAAAGGAGAGAGCTACATGAAAGGAGAACTCCCAGAAATCTGCACACCAAATCCATTGCATTTTCAGTAAATCTTGATCAATGCATGCATTTGAGATAACTAAAGCTGCAGGTGGGGAAGAGAAAAGTGGGAGTAACATCTGAAATATTTAGATAAAACAATACTCCTATGCCTAGGAGGATAACAAGAACCATGATGAGAAAAGAATTATAAAATAACAATAGATCTATAAATAACAATAGATCCAGGACTGACACAAATGTTTGAATTAGCAAAGACCAGATGTTATCTTTTGTATAGGTTCCAGAAATTAATAAGAGATATGACAATTTTAAGAAGCTACAAATCAAACTTTAGACATTGATATTCTAATATCCAAGATAAAAATAATCTGGATTGGATTATTGGAAATAATGCATTGTATAAGCAAATAACCTTGTAGTTGGAGTAATATAAATTATTTTAAGTGAAACACAGGAAACTTTAAAAGATTTTTAATAACAAAATGGACATCCGTGAATGTGGCACAATTTCAAGTGCTCGCAAATGAAATCTCTCAACAAGGGGAGAGACAAGAAAGACCAATAGAAAGACGATGAACTAATAAATGATAAGGAATTTGCAAACCTGATGAAACTATAAAAATCACAGATAGAAGATCCTCAGCAAATCTCAAGCACAAAAAATACAAAGGACAGTCCATTAAGGTACAAAATAATCAACTTGTTCAAAACTAGTGACAAAATGATCTTAGTAGCAGTCAGAGAAAAGAAGACACGCTATGTCAAGAGGAACAAAGTTGAGAATGAGATCAGATTTTTTATCATAAACAAAGCAAGCAAGAAACCACTATGGCATCATTTTTAATTTACTGACTGAAAGAAATTATCACACACTAAACTGTAGTAAAAAATAAGTTTGAAAGATAATGATGAAATAAAGATTTTTGAGAAATATAAAAGGCTAATAAATGTGTCACTAGAAGATCTGCAGTACAAGAAATATTCAAGTGCGTTTTTTAGGCATAAAGAGTATTACTCCATATTTAAAAATAAACCTATTTGAGGAAGCAAAGGGCACTGAGCAAATAAGTAAGATTATTTGCTTACTTTTTAAAATTTTTCTTTGTATGATACTTGACCTTTTAAACAAAAGCAGTAACAATACAGTACAGAGTCTATAATATATGCCATGGTAAAATGTATGATTAGATAAGCATAAATCCCAGAGATAAGAAAGTAGACCATAGTAAGTTTCTTATTTTATGTGTGAAGTGATATAGTGCTTTAGAAAATAAAGCATGATAAGTTGAACACAGACTGAAAAACTTATGAAAAAACTAAAATAACTGCAATTATAGCTAATATACCAACAGAGGAAACAAAATGGAAAGAAAAACACTTTAAAGAAAGCAGAAAACATGAGAAAATAGAAAGAATAGATGGAACAGATTTTTGAAAATTACAAAAGCTATTAATAATTTTAATAAAGATGTAAATGGTCTGAATGGCCAACTCAAAGGACTGAAATGGGGAAAGGTACTGTGGTGCAGTGGGTTAAACCATATTTCCATTGCCTGCATTCCGCATCAGAGTACCAATCTGAGTCCCAGCTACTCGACTTTGTACCCAGCTTCCTGTTGATGCATCCTATGAAGCAGCAAATGATGGCTCAGTGTTTGCACCGCTGACACCCACCTGGGATTCCCTGATTTAGATCCTGGCTTCAGCCTGGCCCAGACATGGCTGTTACAGGCATTTGGGGAGTGAACCATGGAATGGAGGGTCTTTCTCTCTCTCTCTCTGCCTTTCAAGTACATAAAAATGAATAAATAAATATTTTTTTAAAAGTATTGAGATGGTCAGATTGGATGACAAAGCAAGGTTGAAGTGATCCATATATTTTGAGTAAAGAAGCCTACATTAAAGATAAAAATCATATGTTAACTATAAAACAAAAAACATACTAAGGTAAAATTACTCAAAAAAAAGTTGAGTGCTTTTGTTAATGTCAGACAAAGTAAATTTCAGAACAAGAATGTCATTAGGGATAGATAAAAGCATCATTAACTAGTGATAAGTGATAAGAAGAGACAAAAATATATACCAATACAGCTTCAAAATATATAAAGAGGAAACAAAAGTTACAAAATTTCTAAGAACAGTAGGCAAATTCATGATTATGATAGTAAGTTCAAAATCCTTTCTTAAAAGTTAAGAGAGCAAAAAGGAGAAGTAAGAATATATATAGAAAGCCTCAGTGGCATGATGAAGCAACTTGATCTAGTGATCTAGTTAGCATTTATAAAATATTCTACTCAAGGACAAGGGATAGAGTCATACAGCTCAATTGACAATAGCTAGGCTATGGAATTCATCCAAATACCCATCAAATGAAGACTAGATAAAGAAATTATGGGATATGCACATCATGGAATAGTACAAAGCAGTAAAAAAAAAAAAATCCAGTGATTTGCAATAAAATGGATGAAACTAAAAAATATCATACTTAGTGAAATAAGCCAGTACCAAAAGGACAAATACCATTTGTCCCTGACCTGTGGTAAATAATAGAGCACCAAAAAGTCAATTTATAAAAGTAAAATTGACACTTTGAGAAGCAATGTCTTTGAATAGTCCTCATCTTGACTATGGAGGAACTGTTTTTTTTTTTTTTTCTTCCGTACCATTTGTTGAACTCTTAAGAGTTAACCATGTGTGTTATAGTTAAGTAAAAATAGGTCTTAGTGAAAAATAAGAATGGGAATAGGAGTAGGAGGAGGAAGAGGGATGGGAGAGTGGGTAAGAGGGTGGGTACAGTAGAATCAGTATTCTCCTACAGTTATAATTACAAAATGCATGAAGTTTGTATTCCTTAAATAAAAGGTTTGTGGGTTAAAAAAAGGAAATACATTCAAGCACATACAGAGCATTCATAAAAATATAATCCTTAAAAATTAAAATAAATTAAAATATTTCAGGTTACAAAAGTATGTTCTATGAAAAGAATAATATTTAATTATAGAAAAACTCTCTCTGAATAATAGCCTAAATACTTGAGAACTAAGAAACATATTTCTAAAGATTTTATCATATCAAATCAAAGCATAAACTAAATGCAAACTTCAAATCAGTAACCTCAGTTTAAGATAGAACCTCAAGAAAATTAAACACAAAGTAAACAGTAGAAATGAAATAATATATATTGAGTAGATTTCAGAGAAAGGCAAAACAGAAAACCAATGATACAAATACTTATTTGAGATGATTAACAAAACTGTACAATTTATAGAACAATAATGAAGCAATTAAAAAGATAATACAAACCGTTATTAACAGGACATGACAATGAGGAACACTTGGTCCAGCATTAAGCCACCAGTTAGGATGGCTGCACCTTATGTTGGAGTGCTTGGAGCTGTTGCCCACATCTGGTTCCTGACTTCAGCTTCCCACAGACACTGGGAGGCAGCAGTCATGGCTAGATTAATTAGCTTCATGCCACCAATGTTGACGACCTAGACTGAATTCATGGCCTCCAGCTACTGCAGGTATTGGGGAGTATTTGGTTCAGATGGCTTGTGGGTTGAGTAATTAAATAATAAATAATACCAGTCCTACAGAATTCTTCCAGAAAATAAAAAGTAAAGGAATCTTCACAATCTATGAAGCCAGAATTACCCAGAGGCAAAACTAAAAGAATATGTGATGAGGAAAGAAAAGTACAAACCAGTATCCCTTAGAAACGTAAAGTAACATAACATATCAATCCAAAAAATTATGGCATTTAAATTTAATAAAAAAAAGTTCAGCAGCAGATAAAAATGATACTGCAAGGCCAAGTGGGGTTTTTTCCAAGAGAAAATTTGTTTCAGGGCTGGCGCTTTGGCACAGTGGGTTAAAGCCTCGGTCTGCAGTGCCGGCATCCCATGTGGGTGCCAGTTCGAGTCCTAGGTGTTCCTTTTCTGATCCAGATCTCTGCTAAGTCCTGAGAAAGCAGTAGAAGATGGCCTAATTCCTTAGGCCCCTGCACCCATGTGGGAGACCTGGAGGAAGCTCCTGGCTCCTGGCTTCGGATCAGCTCAGGTCTGGCCATTGTGGTCATTTGGAGAGTGAAACAGAGGAATGGAGGACCTCTCTTTCTCTGGTTCCATTTCTCTCTGTAACTCCATCTCTCAGATAAATAAAATAATTCTTTAAAAAAAAATTTGGTTCAATATTTTCAAAAAATTGATCAGTGTAATTCACCATATTTCTAAAGTAAACAATAAAAGTTATCGGGTGGATACAAAAAAAAACATCTGACCAAATCCAATATGCATTTCTGATACAATCTCTCAAAAATCCAGGAATACAAGTAGAGCTTTCTCTATTTGATAAGTTGTTTCTATTAAAAAACTACAGTAAAATCATACTTAATGGTAAAAAGAGTGTATTCTTTTTTCCACAAGATCAAGAATAAGGCAAGGATGATCTCCTGCATTTTATTTAAGTATCTAGCAAGTGAAATCAATGAGAAAATTAATAATTGTTAAAGAAGGAAGAAATAAGTAAAATTTTCTTTATTGAGGCAACATGATGATATATAGATAATTCATTGAAACTGAAAATGAAAACAAGCTACTAGTTTTAATATGCAAATTTAGTGAAATTTTAGAATATAAGATCAATAGCAAAATTACATTTTTACTTAGTAATGAAGAACCATTGGAAATTGACATTTTTAAAACCAGTGTCATTACTAAACCCCCGCAAAAAAGAAATAAAAATAAATCTGATCAAAAGTATGAAAGAAAGACCAGTCCACTGAAATCTACTGAGACATATTAAAGAAGATATAAGTAAACAGAAAGATATATTGTGTTCAAGTCAAATAATTTAATATTCTTAATATGTAAATCTGTAGATTAAATACTATCATAGTCACAACTGATAGGATGATTTTAATATTCATATGGAAATACAAAAGACCTAGAACTCTGAAAAATAAACCAAAATTGTTGAACTACATTACTTGATTCCAAGATTATAAAGTTACATTAATCAAGAAAATATGGTATTCGCATAAATGAAGAAATATAGATAAATAAAATAAAATAGGGTATCCAGAGATATATCAGCACATATGGGAGGTCTTCTCATAATTTGTGAAAAATGATTACTGTGGGAGCCAGTGTTGTGACATAGCAGGTTAGGCCACCAACTGTGATGCCAGCATCCTATCTTGGCGCCAGCTCAGGTCACAGCTGCTCCTCCTCTGATCCAGCTCCCTGTTAATGGCTTGGAAAAAGCAGAGGAAGATGGCCCTAGTATTTAGGTCCCTATCACTGCTCTGGGAGATCTGGAAGGAGCTCCAGGCTCTTGGCTTCAACCTGGCTCAGCCCTGGCTGTCGCAGCCATCTAGGGATTGAACAAGCAGATGAAAGATCTCTCTCTATTTCTCCCTCTCTCTCTGTAACTGTTTCAAATAAATTAATAAACCCTTTAAAATTGATTATTGTGACAAAGTGCTTGAATTTCAAAATATTTTGACACATCAATGATTTGCTTTCCAAATGTCCACAAGAGCCAGAACTGCACTAGGAACAAGGTTAGAAACCAGGAATTCATCAGGTCTCCTCTATGGGCAGCAGGAACTCAACTAGTTGAGTGAAAGATGATAATCAGCTGCCTCCCACACTGTGCATTAGCAGGAAGCTTGATCCAAAATGGTGACAGGACTCAAACCAAGCATTCCAGTATGAGATGTGTGTGTCACAAGTGATGACTTACCACCATATCTCTTTATCTTAAAGATTTATTTGTTTGAAGGGGAGAAAGAGAGAAAGATTTTCACTCCTTGGGTTTACTCCCCAAATGGCTACCATGGCCAGGTTGGATAAGCTTAAACTGAAGCCTGGAAATCCATCTGGGTCTCCTATTTGGGTGGCCAGAACACAAGTATATAAATTTATAAATAAGAACTTCAATGCATATCTCACACAACATTCAAAATTTAACTTTAAAGAAAACATAGACTTAAATGTACTTACAAACCTTAAAATAACAAAAGGTGAAAGACAGTTTGAGAAATTCTTGTGGCCTTAGAAATGACACCAAAAACATAATTTTTTAAGAGAAAATATTGATAGAGTTCATTAAAATTTTAAATTCTAAAATTCATTCATATAAATTTTTAATTCATTCAAATATTAAAAGTATACTCTATGGAGGATAATACTAATAAAATGAAGTTACAGAGAAGCCATACACTAGAAAAAAATATTTACAAACCATAAATCTGATAAAGGGACCATTTCTAGAATATATAAAAAAACTCCCAAAATTCAATAATATGGAGATATATGTCAAAACTTTCACAATTTCACTTGAAATGTATGCAGGTTATTGTATACCAATTATCCCTCAATAAAGCCATTTTAAAAAGAAAAGTTAATATTAAAAAGAAAAGTTGGCTGTTGGCAAATCAGTGCTGTACCTGCTGGAATTTGAAAAATGTTTTATTTGGTTATCTATTGCTAGTCATACTGTGCTGACCACTGCCTGATTGCATCCTTAGTACTTGTCAAAATTTAACTCACAATTGTCCTCATCATGCCCGTTCTTTGTTCATCTTTGCCCAGAAAATTGTCCATGCCAAGAAAATTGTCACAGTCTAGACTTCTAGACATTACTTCCTTCAGGCAATTTATTCATTAATATCTTTCGCTCACTTCCTTCTTATTGGATGAAGACAGGAAATATCACCCTGTCTTACACAGCTTACAAGTCTCTCAGGTAATGTATCAGTTTCAATCCATGTTAAATAAAGCATACATATGTCTGTTTCAATGAAGGAAACATGTAGAAAATGAAAGTTTAATAATGCTCCCAAACACTGAGGTCCTAGAAAGTTCTACCACTGGTGTAACTTAACTTGGTTATAAAATATTGAATATTACTTGTTCCACAATATGGTTAAAACCAACTTCTTCAGACTGTATTTGTCTATTTTCTTCGAGCAGCTCTGGTTTTGAAGCTTTCTCAGCAGAAAGATAGTGATTTTTCGCATTGTCTACATTTGTAGAAATATTTCTGAGATTGCTATTCATTCTTTCAAGTAACAAAGGAGAAATAACATCTCCCATGATATTCATCAGAAGCAATGATGTTGAAGAATTATTTGCTCTAACCTTATGTATATATATTGCTCCATTCTCTTAAGGATCTTAGATCTTAAATAGGGCATTCCTTGGATGAGTTGCCTGGTTTTATATTCCTTAATTTTGGTTTCGTGTAATATATTTTAACACGCTAAATTAGTCCATTTAAATATCTACCATTCAATTAAACCGATAATGCATGGTTAAGTAATACTTGAATTTTACTTTACATTTTTCTGATTTATTTATACCATGTTTTTATAAAATTGTAATATTAGGGAGAATTCATTCAATTTTGCAAATTCATAGGATCTTTTCCAAAATTAATTAATTTGCTTATTTGAAAAACAGAAAGACACAGACAGAGACAGGGAAATAAATCTCCCATTTGCCAATTTACTTGCAAAATGCTTGCAACAGCCAGAGTTTAAACCAGGCTGGAACGAGGAGCCAGGAACTCTGTCCAGGTCTCCCACATAAGTGGCAGATATTCAACTACTCGAGCCATTGCCTACTGCCTCCCAGGCTGTGTATTAGAAAGAAGCTGGAAGTAGGAACAGAGACATGACTCAAACTCAGGTTTGCCAATATGAGATACAGATTTTTTCCAAGTTTATTTTAACCAGTAGGCCAAATACCTGCCCTCACTGTGCCTTAAAGACAGAAAGAATTTAAAGATTACCTAACTCAACTAAGTATTTACTGTTTCCTAAAGCACATCACTATGATTTTCAGTTTCTCCACAACATTAATAATAATTTCCACATATTAAACTTTAAGAAATGGCTAGTGGTATGCTAATTCTCTACCAATATTATACTTATAATCTTATTATAATTGTATTATAATTATATATTATATAATATAATTATATTATTATTATACTTATAATCTTGTAAGAGCACAATAAGGTGGATCTTATGCTCATTTTACAGACTGAAAAATAGACACCTAGGGAGTTAAAGATATTTCTCAGTTCATCTGCTGGTATGGGGTAGACTTGAGGTTCAAGCCAAGGTCATGTAATTATGCAGTTAACTATTCTATCTGCCTAGGAAATAAGGCTACCATGAAAAGTTAAGTGAGAAAAAGAAAGAAAGTGAGATGTCTGTCTTGTAGTATAACACATGGTGTGGCAGTCCTATATGGTACTACTTGTTAGAGTTTCAGTTGCTCTGCTTCCAATCCAACTTCCTGCTAATGCAACTGGGAAAGCAGCTGAAGATGGCCCAAGTATTTGGGGCCCTGCTACCCATAGGAGAGACCAGGAGGGAGTTCTGGCTCTTGACTTTGACATGACCCAGTCCTGGCTGTTGTGGCTATTTGGAAAGTGAGCCAATGATGAATGATCACTCCCTATGTCTCTCCCTTCTGTCACTCTGCATTCAAATAAACAAGCACTTTTTTGTTAAATTGATGAAAGTGGATAGTTCAGTGCCCAGGGACTAGAAAGTTTTCTAATGCTATATGAGTATCCATCAACAGGTGTTCAATTTCTCCTCCATTATAGTTTTTTATGGTAACAGAAGTTCGACTGTCTCACAATTATGTTCTATTTCTGGATAACTCTCACTCATACAAAATGCTTTCTTACATTGAGCTGAAAACAGCTCCCCTATAGCTATCACCTCTGACCTATTTCTGCCCTCCAGCTGCAATATTGATTGTGATTTCATTACATTTAGAGCTTAATTTAAGGGGAATTGGCATCCTTACAATATTGAGTCTTCCTATCCAAGAATAATTTGAAGCTCTGATTAATTCAAGTTTTCTTCATCTACATCCTGCACAGGTGATTTTGAATAGTGAATGTATTTTGGAGGTACTATGGCATAGTGGGAAAAGGGTGATTTTCAGTTCAAAACAATCCCTGTTCAAAATCTAGCTCCTAGATGAGGATCTGACTTCTCTTCATTTGTTTCTTACTTGACAAAATGAAATAAAATTTTCTACTTTACATGGTTGTGCATGAAAACACTTCTCATGGTTTCTCAAACATAATTGATATTCATTAACATTAGCTACTATAATTAATATTGATCACCTTGCCTATTTTCTAAGATTTTAAGAAAAGGTTTGACATGCTGTTTTGGAAATCTATACATTTCATGGCCTTCATTACCAAAACATTCTTCTCAAGATAATAATAATATGTTTCTTGTCTTTTTATAGCTTTCTTTCAGAAGATAAAAGTATACATAGAATAAGGTTTTGGAAAGACCAGGATCTTTTTTGCTATTTTATATATGTACACATACACACACACACACACACACAATGCTAAGCCATTGTGAAAAGCTATTTTTTAAGATTTATTTTATTTATCTGAAAGGCAGAGAGAGGGAGATATATATATATATATATATATATATATATATATATATAAAGAGAGAGATGAGAGATTTTCCATCTGTTGGTCCACTTCCCAGAAGGTCACAATAGGCAGGATTGGGCCCGGCTGAAGCCAGGAGCCATGAGCTTCATGTGGTTCTGCACATTGGTGAAGGGGCCCAAGGACTTGAACCATTTACACTACTCTGAGGCACCTTAACAGGGAACTGGATCAGAAGTAGAGAAGCCAGGTACAGACTAAAACCTGCACCCATATGGGATACTGGCATCTCAGGTGATGGCTTAATAATACCACAGTGCCAGCCCCAAGCCCAGGATCCTGAAGTAGATACAGTCGGCTGCAGTAATGGCTTGTACATTTATGATCTACATAGTCTTTTCCAAGTATTACAGCTTATTTAGGTTTAGTTTCCTCATCTGTTAAAATAAGGCATGAAGATTTTACCAGCTCATAGACAAAATGAAATAAAGAGATGTTGTGTTATGTTAGGTTGATGCATGTTAACCCAAGATGCTATGAGTATTAAACGAGACAATTCATGTTACAAGTACATAGTAATGGATATACTACTACAAATATTATTGCATTATTGTAATTGTTATTCCTTGGGCCAAACAGCTTTGTAATAGGATATATAAAACAGAATTTAAGGCACCTGTATAGAGGCAGCTTGCATCATTGATTTGGTCTGCTTATTGGGAAAGGCTGCTAATCCCCATGATTAAATTCCTTAACAGAAATGTCACTTACGTTATTCATCCACTACAAGAGAAATGTGATGTTTTCCTACAAGTGTCAAAACTGGAAGAAGACAGTGCCTTCCAGAAATACTTTCAAGAATCTCATTTCCAGCAACACAGGGATGGGTCTAACTGAAAATTATAAAACAAGTGACCTCCCCCTTCCCATATTTTGTGTCCTTCCATGTTTATTTTTTGTCTCTCCCCTGTCTCACTTTCTATCTCATATGGCCCTAGTAATGTACTGCCTCCATTCTTTGAAATCAAGAGCAATGGTTTGGTAAATTCTTACCAGCTTGTCTGTAAACACCTAGGACTCCTTTTATTTAGAGATATAAAGATCAAAAGTACTATTTATCCAGGGATTGGTTTTATAATGGAATTATTTTAGACTCTGCAATGATAAAGATAATTTATGGTGGTTAACCTTCTAGTTTCATTTCCTAGGATAGTTTTGAAGTAATCTGACTCAACCACCTCTAGTTTCTGGCAGTTTACCATAGCCAATTCATTCAGAATACAAGAATGCAACAGTATTTCAACCCACACAAATAAAATAATTTATTCTTTAGAAAGTGTGGACCCAGATGATACTTGTTTTCTTTTCTGCACAGTGAACCTGCTCCCTACTGTTAAAGGCAAATTTCAAGGCAGCTTATTAGTATTTGGATGACAGAGACAAACGGTTATTATTTTACTTTGTACATACAACTGACTTTCTAAAAAAGTATTGTAGCTAAATTAACAGGTTAAGTATAGATATTCCAAGCTTTCATATCTACCAGAGCTATAATCTCCTGTTTCTCCATTGCAAGTTTTTGTTCCTTATTACAGTGCATCTGAATTTTAGCATGAACTTGCAGCCTCATTTCTCCTGGTGTTAAAGGAAGCATTCCAGAACTCAGAATTCAGCAAAATGTGTATAGCCAAATAATCAGAAAATAATTAGCACCTTTTGTATTTGTATTTTAATAATTATTAAATGTCTTCTTTTTTTTCCAGAGTGTCTTGGCTTCCCATGCCTAAAATACTCTCATGGGCTCTTGAGCCAGATCCAAATGCCTTAAGGGCTGATTCTGAGACCAGAGTGTTATTTAGGACATCTACCATTCTATGAATCTGCTGTGTCTCCCACTTCCCATGTTGGATTGTTCTCTCCCTTTTTGGTTCTATCAGTTAGTATTAGCAGACACTAGTCTTGTTTGTGTGAAGACCTAAATGAAAGATCTCCGCGAGTGAGATCCCAGTGGAAAGAATGGGGCCATCAAAGAAGGAGGTACCTTTCTCTGAAGGGAGGAGAGAACTTCCACTTTGACTATGACCCTGTCAGAATAAGATTGAAGTTGGCAAACCTAAAAGCTTCCATAGCCTTGGCAACTCATGACTAGAGCCTAGGGAGATTACTGATGCCAGAAACAAGAGTGTCAAATTGTTAAATCAACAACAGGAGTCACTGTGTACTTACTTCAACAACAGGAGTCACTGTGTACTTACTTCTCATGTGGGATCTGTCCTTAATGTGTTATCCAATGTGAAGTAATGCTATAACTAGTACTGAAACAGTATTTTTACACTTTGTGTTTCTGAGTGGGTGCAAACTGATGAAATCTTTATTTAGTATATACTGAATCGATCTTCTGAATATAAAGATAATTGAAAATGAAAAAAAAACTTGGTGTTAAATTGGAAATTGCATATAAAATTAAGCAATTTAAAAAAAAAATCATGTAGGATCTCTGTCCTTAATGTGCTGTACATTGTGAATTAATGCTATAACTAGTACTCCAACAGTATTTTTCACTTTGTGTTGCTATGTGAGGGCAAACAGCTAAAATCTTTACTTAATATATACTAAACAGATGTTCTGTATATAAAGAGAATTGAAAATGAATCTTGATGTGAATGAAAGGGGAGAGGGATTGGAAAAAGGGGGGAGGGTTGCAGGTGGGAGGGAAGTTATGGGGGGGGAACCATTGTAATCCATAAGCTGTACCTTGGAAATTTATATTCTAAATAAAAGTTAAAAAATAATTATTAAAGGTCTAAATGGTTGCTTTAAAAAGTGGTTATGTAATTCTTCTTAGATTTCATATTTACTGACACAATTTTTCAGAAGCCAAGGGAAACTCATCTTCTGAATGAGAAAGAGCATAGGAAGAGGTTTTTGTTTGCTTGCTTATTTGTTTTAAACTCTTATTTTCAGGGAAATTAAAATTGAGATTAGCTTACTTAAAGGAATCAAGTTGCTCAAATTTTACAGGTTAACTTGCACAACTTGAGAATGTATCTATCTTTTTACTGTAATTTAATAGATAAAATCTATCACAATAATTTTATGTTATTCATATGAATTTAATGTTTAAAAGTTTGATTTCATATTTGGACAGAATTCTTTAGGGGCCCATGAAAAAGTTGCACTTAATTTACTGCATGGTAAGGGCCATCCTCTATATCATTTACTTTGAAATACCATCTTAGCTATTCAAGATCAACATCATCGTATGGATAGGAGATTAACTCTCCAAAACAAGAAGTGAAATGCCCAAGTGAATATGTTAGTAATGAGTAACTAAAAAGGGGGGCACAGCATGTGGAGTGGTTTGACTCTGATATTCTTGTTCATTCAAAAAGTTGTTAATTTATTCAGCAAGCATGTAATGAGTTCCTTTGTTTTCTTTACTTGTTTATTGAAATAAGTCTCACACACACAGAGAGATAGAAAGAGACAGAGAGAGAGGGAGAGAGAGAGAGAATGAGATTGAGAGAGAGAGAGAGAGAGATCTACCAGTTGCTGGTTTACCACCAAAATGAGTTGGGGCTGGCCTGGCCTGAAAGTAGGAGCCAGGAACTCCATCTGAGTCTCCTCTGTGGGTGGCAGGAACCCAAATATTTGAGTCATCATCTGCTGCTTCCTGGATTACATTAGGGAGGGTGGTACTCAATCCTATGTACTCCAATACAGGTTGTAAGTGCTTCATGTGGTAGCTTAACCTGCTATGTCACAAGGCCCCCTGCCAAAGAATTATTATTATGTATCTAACATTCTACTAATAGGCTAGAGAGATTTTTTTATAAAGCTTTTATTTAAAGAATATAAATTTCCAAAGTACAGCTTATGGACCACAATGGCTCCCCCCCACACAACTTCCCTCCCTCCCGCTACCCTCCCCTTTCCCTCTCCCTCTCCCCTTCCATTCACATCAAGATTCATTCTCAATTCTCTTTATACACAGAAGATCAGTTCAATACATATTACAGAAAGATTTCAACAGTTTGCCCTCACATAGAGACACAAAGTGAAAATACTGTTGGAGTACTAGTTATAGTATTAATTCACAATGTACAGCACATTAAGGACAGAGATCCAAAACCAATCCCTGGAGTAAGGACAGTCTGTTTAATAAATGGTGCTGGAAAAATTGGATTTCCAAGTGCAGAATCATGAAGCAAGATCCCTACCTTTCACCTGACACAAAAATTCATTCAACATGGATTAAAAATTTAAACCTACGACCCGACACCATCAAATTATTAGAGAGCATAGGAGAAACCCTGCAAGACATAGGTACTGGCAAAGACTTCTTGGAAAATACGCCAGAAGCACAGGCAGTCAAGGCTTTAGAGAGATTTTTTAAAAAGATGATAATCAAGAGAATTCTAATTGAAGAAAAAATAGATACAAACATTTCAGATCCACATCAATGTCTACCATACTTGTAAAATGAGAAGAAATAACTAAAGAAATGACAAGAAGGTTACCAAAAATTT
Source organism: Sylvilagus floridanus (assembly GCA_949820135.1). NCBI lineage: Eukaryota > Metazoa > Chordata > Mammalia > Lagomorpha > Leporidae > Sylvilagus > Sylvilagus floridanus. The sequence continues at coordinate 106,906,703 of OX463236.1, read as the reverse complement.
TGGAAGTTGAGAATGGAAAAATGAGTGGTAAATGAATTGGACTTGAGCTATTTCCATTAACTAAGTTCCCATTTGCTAGAGATGTGCTGTAAACTCAAGTTCATTCGGGGACATTTTCTCTTAGAATTTCAGTGACAGTGTCTGCCCGTCCTTTTATTTTTTTATTATTTTCTTCTCTATTTTCTCTTTTGAAACTGTTCTCTGACTGTATTATTTTGTTTTTAATATTTATCTATGATTTTCTAAAGCATTGCCTCAACTTTATTTTTACATCTTTTAACTGTCTTTGTTGTTTTGTTATTTTTTATGGTAACAATCTTTATTGACTTTAAAATTCTGTTTCTATCAATAATTTCCATGCACTTTTGTTGATTTTCTAAATATTCTTTTTGTAAAAAATATCGTTGTGCTATTTTATGAGTTCAATATTTTCTCTTATTTGAGAATATTACTATAGATTTCTCTTTAATTGATTTCTATAGTCTGTTAATGCATCTACTAATTAATTAATGAGTTTGCTTTTTTCTCTACTACCCAATTTCATACTTGCAAAAAGTATATTGCATGTCTGGTTATTTTATTTTCCATTATTGCTCTTCTGGAATATTATCATATCTCTCTTCCCTTATATTTTAAATCTATTGCTTTTTCACAGTACTTATCTTGAAAACAAAGGCAAAAATAAACCTTTATGTATTTGGAGGAAAGCTCTTTTTTTTTTCCTCTTTCATGTAGAGGGCTCTGGCTTTAAATAGCAGTAAGTGGGGAGGAAAGCTGCCAGTAGTGAGGGCACAAACTCCCTGAGAGATCCACTTTATTCTTCTGGTCATAACTACCATGGACTGGGCACTTGCCATGTGCCAGTCAGTGTAGTGTTGCTTTCTGTTTATTAGCACATTTAATCATGATTCTATACCAGCAGTGCACCTATCACCATCTTTTAGACAAGAGGAGAGGCATGGCAAGGCAAAACAAAATATACAATAATACCTGGGCAATGAATGGTAGAGCAGGAATTCCATCTTATATATAAATCAATTAAGAGACAACACTGTCTTTTTCTCACTGGAGAGTAACAGGCAGCAAGATTCGAGCCGCTGTAGGCTCAATCCTCTAACTACTGCTCCTTGAAAACATGCATGCCCTGAAAGGTAGGCTAGAGAAAGAAAATAAAAAAGATGAAATGTTTTCCTTTTCAAATGAACAGGGGTAATAATCAGAGGGACAATATAAGAGCTCATTAGCTCTTAATGAGAAACTCCGATTTATTAGTAATGAAGCTTGGCCTCAGTATGTCCAATGTCTTCTAACGTGCAAACGATCTGAAATAGCAGTCAAACCTGGTCAAAAATTAAGTTAAAACAGACAAAAACGGAGATCTGCGTAAGGAAGAAAATTGGGTATTACAAATGATAATTACAAACTAGTAAACAAGAGAATTTTCCAATGACTTCATGCATGGTTTTTATTAAGAGTATCATCAAAATAAACCAGTATATAGAAATTGGCTTTTCTTTTATTTTATGTTTCCCCTTACTGTGTAACTGAGAGTTTTTCTAAATACTCTTTTTATGGAATAGGAAATATTATTAAAACTGAGGCTGAATAAATGCAGTACTGTTGGTAAAACAGGAGGATAAAAGAGAAAAACAATTTCACATTAAGGATAGAGTTTATAGAAATAAGAATGTTCTGGTGAAAAATGAAAATTAAGAATTATGAGTTGATGTTATCTGTAGGAAAAATCAATTATAAATCAAAAAATATAAAATAAAATTTGTTATAACCCTAAACTATTTCCCATAGGTTCAGAGTTTTCTCCTCATTCACGTTTCATACACACATAATGACTGAGCAATATTATTGATAAATATTAATAAATGGGACTTTGGAGATATCAGAATGTTATTTACTACTAATATTATGGTAGTTCATGTTTTGATACAGCATGAGTTTTGAGTTTTAATCCTATATCTATTCAATTTATAGAAACTCTGATTCTGATTTTTGCCAAAAATATGTACATCTTGAGCTGCTTTTTTACCTAAGCAGAACTAGAGATGGGTAGGCAGACAGAGATGGATTCTCACTGTATTTTAAAAGAACCCTGGAGAGTTATTCATTTATGCATAATAGTGATGTTCTGGTAATTGAGGATGTTTAGAATACCTGTGTTTTGAGATTTGGCTCATTTTGAAGCTATTTTCTTTCAGAATACTAGAAATACTTGTCTTTAGAGTTGTAAAGGAAAATGCTAAGGAGACATGAATTAAAAATTAAACAAACAAGGTGCTGAACCCTCAACTAGGTCATCTACTACAGAAACAGCTATTCTTTGAAAAGCTATTGAATGTCTCTAAATCTCTGTTTTCTGGTTTGCAAAGTGGGAAGTATAATGCTAGTTTTGCAAAGTGTTTTGTAGATCAATGAGATGCAATATGACAAATGCTCCGATTGGTTCAGAATACATAGGGAATATGTAGGAGGCAAGAACTGTGTTCTATAGCACCTATTATCACATCTTAACACTTAGAAGTGAGTCAGTACAAATTATGAAAACAAGTTGCTTCTCAAGCATGCCTCTGATACTAGCTGTGTGTCTCTGAGTAGCTTACTTAACATCTCAGTGCCTCATTTGTAAAAAGAAAGCAGTAATAGAACTTTATAAAATTGTGTAAATGATGCAATTAATTCACAGTAGCAGTTCTGTCTTTCAAAATATTTATTTTAATTATTTGAAAGGCAGAGGTTCATAAAAAGAGAGAGAGAAGGAGAGAAAGAGAGAAAGAATTTTCCATCCACTGGTTCACTCTCTAAATGGCCATGTTGCCAGCATGGTACAGGCTGAAGCCAGGAGCTTCTTCTGGGTCTCTAACTTCGGCGCAGGAGCCCAAGGACTTGAGCCATCTTCTACTGCTTTCCCAGGTGCATTATCAGGAGCTGGATTGGAAGTGCTTGAACTGGATCCCGTACGGCATGCCGGTACCGCAGGTGGTAGCCATGGTGCTGGCCCCAGTAAAGGTCTTATAATAGTGTCTGGTATACTATAAGCATTAGGAAGTGTTTGTCAAACAAAATTAGTACTTTTTTTCTGATTTTATTGCAAAACGTTTTTTAATGTTCACAATATCAGACTAGACTTTTCTTCTCTTTTTTTAAACATTTATTTTTTATTTACTTGAAAGACAGATTACCCAAAGAAGTAGAGACAGACAGAGAGAGAGAGAGAGAGAGAGAGAGAGAGAGATCTTCAATCTGCTGGTGCACTCCCCAAATGGCTGTAATGGACGGAGCTGAGCTGATCCAAAACCAGAAGCGAAGAGCTTCTTCCTGGCTTCCTATGTGGGTACAGAGGCCCAAGGACTTGGACCATATTCTGCTGCTTTCCCAGGCCATAGCAGAGAGCTGGATCAGAAGTGGAACAGTCGGGACTCAAACCAGTGCCCATATGGGACGCTGGCACTGAAGACTGGGGCTTTAACCTGCTGCACCACAGCAACGGCCCAATCTTCTCTCTTTTTTAAAATTCTCAAATCCTCTCTTATATCATTCAACACAGTGCTTTTCAAAATTATTGGTATTAGGAATCCTTTTTACTGTTAAGGATTATTGAGTACACCCCAAGAAGTTTTTTAATGCATGTTTTATCTATTGAAATGGAATCCATTCGAAATTGAAACAAATAATAAAATATTTTCTTTATTCATTAGTTGGAAAAGGAAATAATGAACCCAAAGCATGTTAGCAAAATCAACATGTTTTGTGGAAAATAAACAAATTTTCTATAATGAAAGAGTGATGATATTTATATTTTTGCAAAGCTCTTCAATATTTGTCTTACTAGAGTACTGGCAGTATCTTGAATCATTTTCATCTAACTCTTGTAAATATATAATTTTGACTGTAGTGTAAGAATACAACCTGACCCTAAATAGATGTGTTTTTGGAAAATGCATGAGCATTTTAATAACCTTTCCAGATAATTATAAATGTTCTTCTTTAATACCTTATCAAAATTTACAAAGAATAATTTCTTAAAGGTTTGTTGCAGTGTTTAATTAGAAACCATATTGTATGCTTTATTGCATGAAATACATTGATTATTTTGTATTTTGAATGGAACTTGTACAAATGCAAGGTTTTATAACATCCTACACTAGTCATTTGGAAAATATTAATGCAATGATTTTTGTGAATTTTCCAATGATAGATTTCATTACACAGAAAGAAAAAAAAATCACATATTGTAATTCTCATCACCAATTTCATCCAGTAGAGGGAAGCTGTTAATTTTATAGCAGAGGGTATAAGTTTCCAAAAAGCACAATTTTTCTTGGAATTTCAAATTTCATCACTGACAGAGCACTATTCATTTCCTGGAAGAGGGAAGTGACAGACTTCATAAAATTTTGAGAAAATTCCCAACAAATACCCATATGTGAATAACCTAATTTGTCCCTTTTTTTTAAATAAAAACTGTTTAACAAAAAAGTGCCTAGTTCAATTTGCAGCTCAAACAAGCTCACCAGTATGTTTCCAAGTATGACTTACAGTTATATAGGAGAAATACATTATGCTGCTCTATTGCACAGCAGGATAACTACAGTTAACAATAATAATGTATTGTGCATTTCAAAAAAGCTAGAAGAGAGGATTTTGAATGCTTTCATGACAAAGAATGGTAAATGTTTCAGGTACTGGATATGCTAATTACCCTGATTTGAACATTACACAATGTATACATGTATTGGGACATCACTCTATGTCCTATAACTATGTACCATTATTATGTTTCAATTAAAAACAACATAAAACTAAGGAAAAAGAGTATATTTCCTAGGTACAACCATCATACTTCATTATTCAGGATAAAGATTTTATGGATAGAATACACATCTTGTCAAATAGAATATTAAAAAGATATGTACTCAAGGTTGAGATTTTTTTTTATATATAAAGCTTTTATTTAAAGAATATAAATTTCCAAAGAACAGCTTATGGATTACAATGGCTCCCCCCCCACACAACTTCTCTCCCTCCCCCTACCCTCCCCTTTCCTGCTCCCTCTCCCCTTCTGTTCACATCAAGATTCATTTTCAATTCTCTTTATACACAGAAGATCAATTTAGTACATATTATGTAAAGATTTCAACGGTTTGCCCTCGCATAGAGACACAAAATGATAATACTGTTGGAGTACTAGTTATAGTATTAATTCACAATGTACAGCACATTAAGGACAGAGATCCTACATGATTTTTTTTTAAAAAAATTGATTAATTGTCTATGCAATTTCCAGTTTAACACCAAGATTTTTTAATCATTTGCAATTATCTTTATATAAAGAAGATCAATTCAATATATACTATGTAAAGATTTCATCAGTTTGCACCCACTCAGAAACACAAAGTGTAAAAATACTGTTTCAGTACTAGTAATAGCATTATTTCACATTGGATAACACATTAAGGACAGATCCCTCATGAGACGTAAGTACACAGTGACTCCTGATGTTGATTTAACAATTTGACACTCTTGTTTATGGCGTCAGTAATCTCCCTAGGCTCTGGTCATGAGTTGCCAAGGCTATGGAAGCCTTTAGGGTTCGTGGACTTCGATCTTATTCCGACAGGGTCATAGTCAAAGTGGAAGTTCTCTCCTCCCTTCAGAGAAAGGTACCTCCTTCTTTGAGGGCCCCATTCTTTCCACTGGGATCTCACTCTCAGAGATCTTTCATTTAGGTCTTCTTTTTTTTTTTTTTTTTTTTTTGTTTTTGTTTTTGTTTTTCAGAGTGTCTTAGCTTTCCATGCCTAAACTATTCTCATGGGCTCTTCAGCCAGATCCGAATGCCTTAAGGGCTGATTCTGAGGCCAGAGTGCTATTTAGGACATCTGCCATTCTATGAGTCTGCTGTGTATCCTGCTTCCCATGTTGGATCATTCTCTCCCTTTTTCATTCTATCAGTTAGTATTAGCAGACACTAGTCTTGCTTGTGCAATCCCTTTGACTCTTAGACCTATCAGTGTGATCAATTGTGAGCTGAAATTGATCACTTGGACTAATGAGATGGCCTTGGTACATGACACCTTGATGGGATTGTATTGGAATCCCCTGGCACAATTCTAACTCCATCATTTGGGGCCGTTCCGATTGAGCATGTCCCAAATTTTACATCTCCTCCCTCTCTTATTCCCACTCTTATATTTCACAGAGATCACTTTTCAGTTAAAATTTAAACACCTAAGAATAATTGTGTGTTAATTACAGAGTTCAACCACTAGTACTAGGCTAAAAAAAAAAAATACTACCATGGATAAAGTATTACATTGTACAACAACAGTCAGCACAAGAGCTGATCGAGTCACTGTTTCTCATAGTGTCCATTTCACTTCTACAGGTTTCCCCTTTGGTGCTCAGTTAGTCATCGCCAATCAAGGGAAACAAATGATATTTGTCTCTTTGGGACTGACTTAATTCACTCAGCATGATGTTTTCCAGATTCCTCCATTTTGTTGCAAGTGACTGGATTTCATTGTTTTTGACTGCTGTATAGTATTCTGTAGAGTACATGTCCCATAATTTCCTAATCCAGTCTACTGTTGATGGGCATTTGGGTTGGTTCCAAGTCTTAGCTATTGTGAATTGAGCCGCAATAAACATTACTGTGCAGACGGCTTTTTTGTTTGCCCATTTAATTTCCTTTGGGTAAATTACAAGGAGTGGGATGGCTGGGTTGAATGGTAGGGTTATATTCAGGTTTCTGAGGAATCTCCAGACTGACTTCCATAGTGGCTTCACCAGTTTGCATTCCCACCAACAGTGGATTAGTGTCCCTTTTTCCCCACATCCTCTCCAGCATCTATTGTTGGTGGATTTCTGAATGTGAGCCATTCTCACCGGGGTGAGGTGAAACCTCATTGTGGTTTTGATTTGCATTTCCCTGATTGCTAGGGATCTTGAACATTTTTTCATGTGTCTGTTGGCCATTTGGATTTCCTCTTTTGAAAAATGTCTATTGAGGTCCTTGGCCCATCTCTTAAGTGGGTTGTTTGTTTTGATGTTCTGGAGTTTCTTAATTTCTTTGTAGATTCTGGTTATCAACCCTTTATCTGTTGCATAGTTTGCAAATATATTTTCCCATTCTCTCGGTTTCCTATTCACTTTCCTGACTGTTTCTTCTGCAGTACAGAAACTTTTCAATTTGATGCAATCCCAGTAGTTAATTTTGGTTTTCAGTGCCTGTGCTTCTGGGGTCTTTTCCAAGAAGTCTTTGCCAGTACCTATGTCTTGCAGGGTTTCTCCTATGCTCTCTAGTAATTTGATGGTGTCGGGTCGTAGGTTTAAATTTTTAATCCATGTTGAATGAATTTTTGTGTAAGGTGAAAGGTAGGGGTCTTGCTTCATGGTTCTGCACGTGGAAATCCAGTTTTCCCAGCACCATTTATTAAACAGACTGACCTTACTCCAGGGACTGGTTTTGGATCGTTGATCAAATATAAGTTGGCTGTAGGTGTTTGGATTGATTTCTGGAGTTTCTATTCTGTTCCATTGGTCTATCCATCTGTTTCTGTACCAGTACCATGCTGTTTTGATAACAACTGCCCTGTAGTATGTCCTGAAATCTGGTATTGTGATGCCTCCGGCTTTGTTTTTGTTGTACAAGATTGCTTTAGCTATTCGAGGTCTCCTGTGTCTCCATATGAATTTCAGCATCATTTTTTCCAGATCTGAGAAGAATGTCCTTGGTATCTTGATTGGTATTGCGTTGAATCTGTAAATTGCTTTTGGGAGAATGGACATTTTGATGATATTGATTCTTCCAATCCATGAGCATGGGAGATTTCTCCATTTTTTGGTATCCTCTTCTATTTCTTTCTTTAAGGTTTTGTAATTTTCATTGTAGAGATCTTTAATGTCCTTAGTTAAATTTATTCCAAGGTATTTGATTGTTTTTGTAGCTATTTTGAATGGGATGGATCTTAGCAGTTCTTCCTCAGCCGTGGCATTGTCTGTGTATACAAAGGCTGTTGATTTTTGTGCATTGATTTTATATCCTGCTACTTTGCCAAACTCTTCTATGAGTTCCAATAGTCTCTTAGGAGAGTTCTTTGGGTCCCCTAAATAAAGAATCATGTCATCTGCAAAGAGGGATAGTTTGAGTTCTTCCTTCCCAACTTGTATCCCTTTAATTTCTTTTTCTTGCCTAATAGCTCTGGCTAAGACTTCCAGCACTATATTGAATAGCAGTGGTGAGAGCGGGCATCCTTGTCTGGTACCAGATCTCAGTGGAAATGCTTCCAACTTTTCCCCATTCAATAGGATATTGGCCGTGGGTTTTTCATAAATTGCTTTGATTGTATTGAGGAATGTGCCTTCTATACCCAGTTTGCTTAGGGTTTTCATCATGAAAGGGTGTTGAATTTTATCGAATGCTTTCTCTGCGTCTAGTGAGATAATCATATGGTTTTTCTTCTGCAGTCTGTTAATACGGTGTATCACGTTGATTGTTTTGCGAATATTGAACCATCCCTGCATCCCAGGGATGAATCCCACTTGGTCTGGGTGGAAGATCTTTCTGATGTGTTGTTGCAGTCTATTGGCCAGAATTTTGTTGAGGATTTTTGCATCTATGTTCATGAGGGATATTGGTCTGTAATTCTCTTTCAATGCTGCATCTTTTTCTGGCTTAGGAATTAAGGTGATGCTCGCTTCATGGAAAGAATTTGGGAGAATACCCTCTTTTTCGATTGTTCTGAAAAGTTTGAGAAGAATTGGGGTTAGTTCTTCTTTAAATGTCTGGTAGAATTCAGCAGTGAATCCATCTGGTCCTGGGCTTTTCTTTGTTGGGAGGGCCTTTATTACTGATTCAATTTCTGACTCACTTATGGGTCTGTTTAGGTTTTCTTTGTCTTCCTGGTTCAATTTAGGTAGGTTGCATGTGTCCAGGAATCTATCCATTTCTGATAGGTTTCCCTGTTTGCTGGCATACAAGTCCTTGTAGTAATTTCTGATGATTCTTTTGATTTCTGTGGTGTCTGTTGTTATATTTCCTTTTTCATCTCTGATTTTACTGATTTGGGTCTTTTCTCTTCTTTTTTTAGTTAGTTGGGCCAATGGGGTGTCAATCTTGTTTATTTTTTCAAAAAACCAGCTCCTCGTTTGGCTGATTTTTTGTAATGTTTTTTTGGATTCAATCCTGTTGATTTCTTCTCTGATTTTGATTATTTCTCTTTTTCTACTAGATTTGGGTCTAGTTTGCTGCAAATTTTCTAGATCCTTGAGATGCATTGAAAGCTCATCTATTTGGTGCCTTTCCACTTTCTTGATGTAGGCACCTATTGATATAAACTTTCCTCTTAACACTGCTTTTGCTGTATCCCATAAGTTTTGGTATGTTGTGCTGTTATCCTCATTTACTTCCAGAAAATTTTTGATTTCTCTTTTGATTTCTTCAGTGACCCATTGTTCATTCAGGAGCATTTTGTTCAATCTCCATGTGTTTGTATATGCTCTAGGGATTCCTGAGTTGCTAATTTCCAACTTCATTCCCTTATGGTCTGAGAAGCTGCATCATATGATTCTAATTCTTTTGAATTTGCTGAGACTTGCTTTATGGCCTAATATGTGATCAATCCTAGAGTAGGTTCCATGTACTGCTGAGAAGAATGTGAATGCTTTACGTGTAGGATGAAAAGTTCTGTAGATATCTGTTAGATCCATTTGGGCTATAGTGTTGTTTAAATCTACTGTCTCCTTGTTGATCTTCTGTCCTGTCGATCTGTCAATATCTGTGAGTGGAGTATTGAAGTCCCCCAGTACTATTGTGTTGGGGTCTAAGTCTCCCTTTAAGTTTCTTAACAAATTTTTTAAATAAACCGGTGGCCTGTAATTAGGTGCATATACATTGAGAATTGTTATATCTTCCTGTAGTATTGATCCCTTAATCATTATATAGTGCCCCTCTTTGTCTCTCTTAACAGTTTTTGTGTTAAAGTTTATGTAGTCCGATATTAAGATGGTTACACCCGCTCTTTTTTTCATTTCTGTTGGCATGGTATATCTTGTTCCATCCTTTTATTTTCAGTCTGTATGGATCTTCATTGGAAAGATGTGTTTCTTGTAGGCAGCAAATAGATGGTTTTTGTTCCTTAACCCAATCAGCCAATCTCTGTCTTTTAACAGGACAGTTTAGACCTTTAACGTTCAATGTGACTATTGATAAGTGGTAAGTTTGCCCTGCCATTTGCCAGATATTTTCTAATGTATGCTTTGAATTCCCTGTGATCTTTTGCCGTGAGGTTCCCTTCGTTTACCTTCTTTCATGTTGATGGTCGTGTTTCTGCGTTTCTGTGTGTAACACGTCTTTAAGTATGTTTTGCAGGGCTGGACGAGTGGCAACAAATTCTTTCAATTTTTGTTTGTTATGAAAGGTCTTTATTTCGCCTTCATTCACAAATGAGAGCTTTGCAGGGTATAATATTCTGGGCTGGCAGTTTTTCTCTCTAAGTACCTGGACTATGTCTCGCCATTCCCTTCTAGCTTGTAGGGTTTCTGTTGAGAAGTCAGCTGTGAGTCTAATTGGAGATCCTCTGAGAGTAATCTGACGTTTCTCTCTTGCACATTTTAGGATCTTTTCTTTTTGCTTCACTGTGGTGAGTTTAATTACAATATGTCGTGCAGAGGATCTCTTTTGGTCATGTTTATTAGGGGTTCTATGAGCTTCCTGGATTAGGATTTCTCTGTCTTTCTCCAAGCCTGGAAAATTTTCTGCTAGTATCTCCCTAAAAAGGCCTTCTAATCCTTTCTCCCTCTCCATACCTTCAGGAATACCTAGAACCCGAATGTTGGGTTTTTTAATAGTATCCTGTAAATTCCCGATGATATCTTTTAGTTTTCTAATTTCCTCTTCTTGTCTTTGGTTTGACTATTTCCTCTCCTGTTCTCTGTCTTCTAGGTCCGATATTCTCTCTTCTGCTTCACCCATTCTGGTTTTAAGGCCCTCAAGATTGCTTGTCACTTGATCTATTGAATTCTTCAATTCATTAAGATTTTTTGTCACTATCGTAGCTTCTTGTTCTACTAGTTGTTTCATTTCGTTTTGATTTCTCCATAGTACTTCATTCTCGCGAGAGAGATTTTCTATCCTATCCATTAAAGATTTCTGTAGTTCAAGAATTTGTTTTTGAGAACTTCTTAATGTTCTTATCAATTCTTTGAGATCTGCTTCTTGCATTTCTTCTATCTCATTATCTTCATAATCCTGACTTGGGGTGTCTTTTCCGTTTGGGGTCATCATAGCGTCTTCCTTGATCTTGCTCCCTCAGAATCTGTTTTTGTTTGGCATTTTTTTTTCCCCACACTCTTTCTCTCGGTTGTCAAGGTAACGGAGTTTGTGTGCGTGGTGTGTTCCCAGTTTTTGGATCCCCTTCAGGTTTCTACAGCCTCGGGTTTTTGGTTCCGTCTGCCTCAGTGATGGGCGGGCGCGCCTTGTCCCACTGCGTTTAATCAAATTCGACTTCGCAAGGTGGGCAGCTAGAGGGGGTAGTGTCCGTGCAGGCTCGCCTCAACTGTGCTGTTTCCCCCGTGGAGGTTTGCTTCCCCCCGCCAGTGTCTCGGGATCCCTGTATCGGCTCCCATTCAAGCGCGCAGATCCTGCGGTGATTGTGTTCCGCCTGGCTCCTTCGCACCTGCGGGCGCGCACCATGCCACTGCGTTCGATCTAGCTCAATTTCGTAGATTGGGCGACGAGAGAGGCTAGTGTCCATGCGGGCTCGCCTCAACTGTGCTGTTTCCCCCGTGGGGGTCTGCTTCCCCCCGCCAGTGTCTCGGGATCCCTGTATTGGCACCCGTTCAAGCGCTCAGTTCCAATGGCGACTGTGTTCCGCCCGGCTTCCGTTGCAGCCGGCGGGCGCGCGCCGTGCCACTGCGTTTAATCTAGCTCGAATTAGCAGGGTGGGCGACGAAAGAGGCTAGTGTCCGTGTGGACTCGCCTCAACTGTGCTGTTTCCCCCGTGGGGGTCTGTTTCCCCCCGCCAGTGTCTCGGGATCCCTGTATCGGCTCCCGTTTAAGCGCTCAATTCCAATGGCGACTGTGTTCCGTCCGGTTCCCGTCCCTCCCGGCAGCTCCCGTGCCACTATGGCACGATTTTCCGTTCGCAAACTTACTTTCCCCTAGGTCCTCTGCGTCTCATTCACTGGGTCCGGAAGAATTTCCACTGCATTTTTTTCCCTGAGATTTTTCCTGAGGCTACAGTAACTCTGTTTTTATTAAACTATCTTTTTGCGGACTGCTAGTGCGCGTCCTTACTATTCCGCCATCTTGGCTCCGCCCCAAGGTTGAGATTTAATAAAAATAATAACTTAGCACTCTGCCGAAGACATTCTTAAGTGAATATGGCTTGTTTTTTTTTTTTGTATCTTATTATGAGTGTGTGACATAAAGAATGCAATTACTACAAGTACAGAGTTTATGCTACTGCTTTGAATTGTGCCAAAATGCCAAGTTTGGTAAACATTTACCATCCATATTAAAAATAACTTTATTCAGATAAAATTCACATAACATAAAAATGATATTTGTAAATTAGTGTATCTTCAAAGTTTTACACGATGATTATTATCAAATTTAGAAAAATTCTTCACCCCAAAAGAAGCCCCTTTAGTTGACATTTCTTATTTCCCATCTTCCCTATACTATTTTCTCTCTCTGAAAATTCGCCTATATTGGACATTTTATATAACTGAAATCATATAGTATACACTTTTTGGTTTTTATTTAACATAATATTTTCAGGATTCATCCATATTGTAGCACATTTAATTACCAATTTTTTAAAGATTTATTTTATTTATTTGAAAGAGTTATAGAGAGAGAGGATGAGAAAAAAAGAGAGAGAAAGATATCTTCCAACCTCTGATTCACTCCCCAAATGGCCACAACACCTTGGGCTGGTCCAGGCTGAAGCCAGGAGCTGGTAGCTTCATTTGGATCTCCCATGTGGGTTCATGTGGCAGCTTAATCTGCTATGCCACAACACCAGTTCCACCAAATAATATTTTGCCAAATAATTTGTATTTTTTAAATAGCATTCCGTTGTATAGATATATGATGTCTTTCCACTTTTTGGCTATGATGTTTAATATGGCTACAAATTTTCTTATGTAAAATTTTGTGTGGAGATGTTTTAATTTCCCTTGTGTATATTCCTAGAAGAGGCATTTGTGGGTCATATGTTAACTTTCAACTCATTTGAGGAATTGCAAGACTGTTTTTCAAAGCATCTGTTCAATTTTACATTTCTACCAGCAATGAATGAAGTGTCTAATTTTTTTCTAGTACTTCTTTTTGTATCTTTATGATTATATCCATCCAAGTAGGTGTCAAGTGGTATCTAACTATTATTTGCGTTTACATTTACCTGATGGCTACTAATGTCAAGAGCATATTTTCATATGATTGCTGGTCATTTTGTCTTCCTTTGGAAAATGAATTAGATTCTTAATCCAATTTTTAATGATTTGTTTGTCTTGTTATCAAGTTGCAAGAATTCTTTATTCTAGATAATAAATCTTTATCAGATTCATTATTTCCAAATATTTTCTTCCATTGTACAGATGTCTTTACACTTTTGTGGTAATATCAGTGCATCAAATCTGTTAATTTTGATGAAGTTCAATTAATATATGGTTACTTTTGTTTGTGTTTACCTATGTCTATAATTTTGTTGTCCTGAAAAGCCATTGCTTAATCCAAGGACACATGACTTATTCTTACTTTTTCTCCTCTCTTACATTTAAGTCTTTATTTTTTATTTATGGTATGAGGGAAGAGTTGCAAGACCTCACATGTGGATATGCAGATTACTCAAACCATTTGTTGCAAAGTCTACTCTTTCTTCAATTAATTGTCTTGGCATTGTAATCAAAATTAATTGACTTTGAATGTAGGAGTTTCTTTATGGTCTTTTAATTCTATTTCATTGATCTATGTTTGTCATTATGCTAGTGCCATACTCCATTGTTTACTGTTGCTTTGCAGGATGTATTGCAATTAGGAAGTGCGAGTCTCTCAGCTTCGGTTTTCAATTTTTTTTCTTTTTTTTTTTATAACGCTTTTATTTAAAGAATATAAATTTCCAAAATACAGCTTATAGATTACAATGGCTCCCCCCCCATAACTTCCCTCCCACCCGCAACCCTCCCCTTTCCCACTCCCTCTCCCCTTGCTTCACATCAAGATTCATTTTCAATTCTCTTTATATACAGAAGATCAGTTTACCATATATTAAGTAAAGATTTCAACAGTTTGCCCTCACATAGCAACACAAAGTGAAAAATACTGTTGGAGTATTAGTTATAGTATTAACTTACAATGTATAGCACATTAAGGACAGAGGTTTTCAATTTTTTAAAGATTTATTTTATTTACTTGAATGGTAGAGAGAGGGGAGAGAGGGAGAGAAAGACACACACACACACACACATACACACACACATAGAACTTCCATTTACTTGTTCACTTCTCAACTGGCCACAATATCCAGAACTGGGCCAAGATGCAGACAAGAGCCATGAATCTCACTGGGTCTCCAATATGGGTGACAGGAGTACTGACATTTGGACCATCCTCCATTGGTTTCTTGTACATTATCAGGAAGCTAGATTGGAAGCAGAGCAGCCAACTGGTATTCACATGGCTCACCAATAATGGACGCCAGCACTACAAGCAGTGGTTTAACTCTGGACTACAAACTGACCCCAACTTCAATTTTAATTTTCAAGATAGTTTTGATTATTTAAGATCCCTATAATGTTTTGTTATAGAATTTATTTTTTAAAAATGTTATAAGCATTTCCATATAACTTTTAGGATCATTTGTATCAATTTATGTATAATGTACAGCAATTAAATTTTTGATAGAGATAGCATAGGATATGTAGGACTATTTTATATTACCATCAACAATTTTTCTGATCCATAAACATAGGATATTGTTCCATTTATCTACATTGTCTTTATGTTTATTTTTTTACCTACTTGAAATGGGAGGGAGAGAGAGAAAGAGAAAGAAAGAGAGAGAGAGAGAGAGAGAGAGAGAGAGAGAGAGGTCTTCTACTCTCTGAATCACTCCCTAAATGCCTGCAATAACCAGAAGCCAGGAAGTCCATTTGGGTTTCCCACATGGGTAGCAAGGGACCAAACACTTGAGCCATATCCACAACCTCCAAAGATGCATTAGCATGAAGCTAGAACAGAAATGGACTAGCAGGCACTTGAATCAGCACTCTGATATAGGATTTGTGCATCTCAAGTGTTTTAATCTGATGTACCACAAAAGAGTTCTGTCATTTTATTCAACAGTATTTTATTGTTCTCCATGTAGAAGTCTCATACTTCTTTTGTTGAATTTATTTCTTAATATTTTATTCTTCTTGATACCATTGTAAATGGAATTGTATTCTTAATTTAATTTTGTATTGTTGATTGCTAATATACAGAAATAGATTTGAATTTTGTACATTGATATTCCTTTTATTAGCTCTAATGGTGCCTTTGTACATTTCTTGGGGTTTTCTGTGCACAGGATCATATCGTCTGTAAATAGAGATGATTTTACTCCTTCTTTGCAATCTAGATTCTTTTCTTTCTCTTTCTTGTATAATTGCAATCACCATAACATCTGGTACAGTGTTAAAATGCTGAGAACAGATATTTGTATTATTTTTGAGTTTTGAATATTTATTATCTTTGTTTTTTATGTAATTTGGAAATTGACCTGGTTTAATTTTTAGTAATGGCTGTGTTTCACTGACTGGCTTGCAGCAAAATTCCTAAAGCTTGAATCATTGGCTCTCGAGCTGGGACAATCCACTCCAGCACACCACCATTACCAGCTAGCCTGGAGAGTTTCCATTCTAAGATACTGTCCAACAGGATAGCCTTGGAAGTGCTGCTCATGTGGAAATTGGTTGCCATTTGGAGGAGGAAGTGAGATAAGTATTTCCAGGCTGGGTGCCTTGGAGAAACCAGCAGTGAGTTTGTTACAGGAATGGAAGAGAAAAGAGGAAGATGGGACTCCATTGCCCAAGGATGAAAAGGTTTCTATATGGAGGGATAAGCAGCTGAGGTATAGAAAACTACTGCCTCTCTGTGCTCTCTTCTCATCCCTAGGCTCAATTCAAGCAAACTGAGAGGAGAGGCAGGATTCTAAGATGGTGAAACATGGAGGGAGCTTACTGCTCTAGGCTGGGGAGGTAGTTAAAAAAAAATGGAGAGAGTGCAATCTCAGGGAAGAGTTAGGAAGAAAACTGCAGAGGAAATTCCATGCAAATTAGAGGGACACTATGGATCTATGTGGAGAGTGTGGACACACACAACTCATGATACAAGCAGCCAAGAACCTCAGCACCAGCTTTGGAGAGTGAGGTGAGACCAGATTGCAGCAGCCCAAGCCACTGGCAATAAAGCTGTGAGAAAAGGCCTGTCATGAGTCCAGCTTGTAGTCCAGTGGGTAACAGCGTACCTGCAAAACTAGAGGGAAAAAAAGGGGGGAGCACATTTCTCTCCTTGACCACCCAGCACTGGCATCCTGTAACTAGCTGACAGAAGGCAGGCACCATTTTGTACACATGTAACAACTGAAACTGCTTGTGTCCATGCACCCCTCAACCAGCTAAGAGGAGATGCCTGAGTCTGGTTGTGAGAATTAACAGTGGCTGAGTGCTCACAACTGCTGAGCCTTGGGTTCTGAGATGAACTGTGAAGATACTCTCACTGCATGGGAGGACACAGGGTATGGCAGCATTTCTAATTAGTTATTGTGGGTGACTCCACATACTGCCTGATTGCCTGGCAAGAGTCATTGCTGTGGGATCCATGCTCATGCTTAAGATTGTGTGGATCCTTTGTGTGATTCTTGTGGTACTGTAAATGAAGAATGCACCCATTGGTGCTAGCAACTGGGCATTGGCCTCACAGGAAAGGAGGTGAGTGTGAGACTATGCCAACAGAGCTGATCAAACCTCCCCTCTGATAAAAACAGAGAGAGAGAGAGAGAGAGAGAGAGAGAGATTTACCACATCTAATATAGGTGCCACCTTGGATACTCCCCTCACCCTGGAGCACTGAACAGAGTTGCTCAGCCACACCCAGCACATGTCTCTGGGCATTCACTGAAAAAGCAGATACTCCACTAAGTCACAGAGAATAGACCAAAGATAAAAGCCCTCACAGGAAAAAAAAAATAAAACCAACAAGTATTTCCACAAATGCCTAAAAATAAATGCAGAAATTCAAGAAACAAGAAAAAGGAATGCAACATTGTGCCCCCAAAGGAACACAACACTTCAATATTAGAATGTGAAGATGAAGAGATTGATGAAATGCCAGAAACAGAGTTCAGAAAAATGATTGTAGAATTACTTAGAAGCAATTAGAAGCAAATCCACAAATTAAAGAAATCCATACAGACATGAATGAACATTTTTCCAATGAACTTGAGATCTTTAAGAGAAATCAAAATGAAATATTAGAAATGAAGAACACAATAGATCAAATAAAAAGTGCAGTGGAAAGCCTTAATAACAAACTCAGTAACACAGAAGAAAGAACATCCAGGTAAGAAGACAAGTCTCACAAAAAAAGAAGAAGGAAGAGGAGGAGGAGGAGGAGAAGAAACAAGCCTGGAAATTTTAGAGGCAGAACAATAATAAGAAGAAGAAATTAGAAGATTAAAAAACAGTGTTGGAGATTTATGAGATACAATAAAAGAAGCCAACCTACAGGTGTTAGGAGTTCCTGAAGGCATGGAAACAGAGAATGGATTAGAAGAACATTTTAGGGAAATAATTACAGAAAACTTCCCTTATATGGAGAAAGAAAGGGACATATCAGTATAGGAAGCATGTAGAACTTCTAATAGACATGACCAGAAGAGATCTTCACCACAAAACATTGTAGTAAAATTCTCAACAGTAAAACATAAAGATTCTAAAATGTGCATGAAAGAAATGCCAAAGATGATGTCCAGTTAGATTCACAGTGGACTTCTCATCAGAAACCCTATAGGCTAGGAGAGAATGGGAAGATATATTCCAAGTCTTAAGAGAAAAAAACTGTCAACACAGAATAAGAGACCATACAAAGCTCTCATTTATGAATGAAAGTGAAAGAAAGGCCTTCCATAACAAATAGCAATTGAAAGAAATTGTCACTGCTTGCTCAGCCTTATAAAAAATGCTTAAGGACATGCTAAACACTGAAACACAGAAACATAGCCATATTATGAAAGAAGGTGGAAGCAGAAAAATCACCCAGTAAAAGTACAAAGGAAATCCAAACTAAACAATAGGAATATTTATGAAAAAATGGCAGGGCCAAATTTTTACTTATCAATAGTCACCTTGAATTTAAATGGCCTCAACTCTCCAGTTAAAAATGACAGACTAGCTGAATGTATTAACAAACAAGAACCACTTATTTGCTGCCTACAAGAAACACTTCTCAACAAGAAAGATACCTGGATACTGAAAGTGAAATGATGGAAAAAGATATTCTGTGTTAACAGAAATGAAAAGTAGCTGATGTAGCCTTCTAATATCAGACAAAATAGTCTTTAACTAAACTATTAAGAGACATTGAATGGCATAATGATTAATGGATCAACTCAACAGAATGATGTGACTATTAAAAATGTATATGTCCATTATTACTATATCTATATCAGAACTATATCTATAGAACTTTTCAAGCAACAGATGCAGAATACATATTCTTCTCATCAGTGCATGGAACTTTCTCTAAGATAGACCATTTGCTAGACCATAAAGCAAGCCCCAGTAAATTAAAAAAAAATCAAAATCATATCATGCATTCGATTGCAGTCATATAAATATCATGCATCTTATATGACTGCAATCGAATGAAGCTGATATACAACAATTCAAGAATCTCTAGAACACATGAAAACACATAGAGACTGAAAAATATGCTCCAGAATGACAATGGGTCACTACAAAAGTTAAAAGAGAAATCAAAAAAATTTCTGGAAACTAATGAAGATGATAATGCAATATATCAAAATTTGTGGGATACAGCAAAAGCAGTATTAACAGGGAATTTTATAGTAATTGATGCCTACACGAATAAATTGGAAAGGCATCAAATAAATAAGCTATTAATGCACCTCAAAGACCTAGAAAAACAACAGTAAACCAAATCCAAGCTTAGAAGAAAAAGAATTAAAATTAGAGAAGAAATAAACAAAATTGAAGCCAAGAAAACAATAAAAAAGATGAGTGAAATGTAGAGCTGTTTGGAAAAAGATAAACAAAACTGACACACCATTGGCACAACTAACAAAAAAAAAATATAGGGAGAAGACCCAAATCAATAAAATTAGAGATGAAAAAGGAAATGTAACAACTGATACCACAGACATAAAAAGAATCATCAGAAATTAAAACAAAGACCTGTATGTCAACATATCAGGAAACCTAGAAGAAACAGAGAAATTCCTGAACACATACAATCTACTAAATTCAGGCATGAGGACATAGAATACCTAAAAAGACCAACAACCAAGTTGGAAATTGAATCATTAATAAAGAACCTCCCAACAAAGAAAAGCCAGGGACCGGAAGGCTTCACTGCTGAATTCTACCAGACATTTAAAGAAAAACTAATTCTAATTCTCAAACTATTCAAAACAATTGAAAAGGAGGAAATACTCCCAAACTCCTTCTATGAAACAAGCATCACCTTAATTCCTAAACCTGAAAAAGATACAAGAGAGAAAGAGAATTATAGATCAACTTCCCTGATGAACATAGACACAAAATTTTTCAACAAAATACTCACCAATAGAATATATTAAAATAAAATAATGCTTCAGAAAAATCATTCACCTGTACCAAATGGGATTTATCCCTGGTATTCAGGGATGGTTTAGCACTCACAAATCAATCAATGTGATACATCACACTGACAAACTGAAGAACAAAAATCATATGATTATCACAATAGATGTAGGGAAAGCATTTGAGGGACACAGTGGACCCACATGGAGGGCATAGCAGCCCACAGCTCAGGGCACCAGCAACCAAGAGCCTATGCACCAGCATTGGAAAGTGAGGTGAGACCAGGCTGCAGCAACCCAAGCCAGAGGGAATAAAGCTGCAAAAGGGCCTAGAGGGAATCTAACTTGAAGCCCTATAGGGGATAGTGTACCTGTCAAACTAGAGAAGAAAAAAAAAAGGTTGGACATGTTTCTTTCCCCCTAATCACTTTACAAGGGTATCTTGTAAAAAGCTGATATAGTGGGCACCATTTTGGACATATGTAACAGCTGCACCAGCCCATGTCCATGCCAAGCAACTACCCAAGTGGAAAGTCCTGACTGGTGGGGAGAACTAACAAAGGACTAGGAACTTGTGACTATGTGAGGCTTCTGTGCTGAGACTGAAAATAACTGAGAGTGTGTGAGAAGACTCAAGGAGTGGCAGGGACTTCGGACAGTCACAGTGGGAGACTCACATGCTCGGGGCTTCCTGGTTACCTGGTAGATACATTGCTGGAGAATCTGAACTTACACTGAGGAGTGCACAGATCCTTTGTGTGGTCCTTGGGCCAGAACAGATGAATATTTTATTATACCCACTGGGGTTAGCACTCAGACACTGGTCTCCTTTGAAGAGAGGAGCTCAGCTGAGCAGAATACATTTCTCTTCTGATTAAAAAAGAAAAAAAAAGAACATTCACCACACCAAACTATGAGTGTCACATTAGGCATACCCTTAATCCTAGAGAACTGAACAGAGTTCTCTAGCCAAACCCACTACAAGCCTCTAAATATCCACTGAAAGGAGACATTCCACTTATCTACAGAGTAAAAAGATAAAAGCTGTCACAACAACAACAAAAAAAAAAACAGTAGAAAAAATCAACAGTTATCTCCACAAATGCCAAAAAATACACCAATCCAGGAAACAATAATAAGGAAGACAATATGACAACCCCAAAGAACACAACACTTCAATACTAGATTGTGAAGATGGTGAGATGGAGAAACACAAGAAATGGACTTCAAAAAATTTATAATAGGATTACATAGAAGTAATCAGAAGCAATCTCATGAACTGCTGAAATCCATACAGGACAGGAAAGAAAATTTCTCCCATTAAATTCAGATCTTAAAGAGAAATCAAAATGAAATTAAGAATTCAATTCAATAGAACAAATAAAAAATGCAGTGGAGAACCTTAACAACAGAATCAATGAAGCAAAAGAAAGAATATCAGACATAGAAAAAAAAAAGCACAGGAAATTACACAGTCAAACCAAAGGAAAGAGGAAATTAGAAAACTAAAAAACACTGATGGGAATGGGAATCTGCAGCATAGTATAATATGACCCAACATATGGATTCTAGGAGTTCCTGAAAGCATGGAAAGAAAGAAAGGATTAGAAAGACTTTTTAATGAAATAGTAACAGAAATTGTACCTAATTTGGAGAAACAAAAGGGACATACAAGTACAGGAAGCACACAGAATTCCCAACAGACCTGTCCAGAAAAGATCTTTGCTATGAAACATTGTAATCAAACTCACCACAGTAAAACATAAAGAGAAGGTTCTAAAATGTGCATGAGAGAAACACCAGATTATTTTCAGAGAATCTCCAATTACATTCACAGTGATCTTCATAACAGAAAACCTACAGACTAGGAGAAAATGGCAAGATATTATCCAAATCTTAAGAGAAAAAAAACTGTCAACCCAGGATATTAGACCTTGCAAAGCTCTCAATTCTGAATGAATGTGAAATAAAGACCTTCCATACTAACCGAAATTGAAAGAATTTGTCACCACCCATCCAGCCCTACAAAAGATGCTTATGGATGCCCTCCTTACAAAAACAAAGAAATATGGTGATCACCAAGAAAGAAGGTAAAGGAAAATTTCTCAGTAAAAGTTCAAAAGAAATTTAAAGTAAAAAATAGGAACATTTTTGGAAAAATGTCAGGGCAAAGTTGTTACTTATCAGTACTCACATTGAATATAAATGGCTTGAACTCTCCAGTTAAAAGACACAGACTGGTTGAATGGATGAAAAAACTAAACCCATCTATTTACTGCCTACAAGAAACAGATCTCACCAACAAATATGCATGTAGACTGAAAGTGAGAGGATGGAAAAAAATATTCCATGCCAACAGTATCCAAAAAAGAACTGAAGTAACCATCCTAATATCAGACAAAACAGACTTTAACACAAAAACTGTTAAAAGAGACAAAGGGCGCTATATAATGATTAAGAGATCAATTCAACAAGAAGATGTAACTAGTATAAAGGTATATGTGCCTAATTACAGAGCACCTGGCTATTTAAAAGAAATGTTAAGGGATTTAGGGGAAACTTAGACTCCAACACTCCATTTTCAGCAATAGACAGATCAACCAGATAGAAAATCAACAGGGAAACAGCAGATTTAATCGACACTCTAGACCAAATGGACCTTACAGATAGTTACAGAACTTTTCATCCTACAGTTGCAGAATACACATTCTTCTCACCCATGCATTGAACCTACTCTAGGATTGACCACATGCTAGGCCATAAAGCAAATCTCAGCAAATTTAAAAAAGATTGAAATCATACCATGCATCTTCTCTGACAACAATGGAATGAAGCTGGAAATCAGCAACTCAGGAATCTCTAGAGCATATGCAAACACATGGAAACTGAATAACATTCTCCTGAATGAACACTGGGTCAAAAGAAATCAAAAGATAAATCAAAAACTTTCTGGCAACAAATGAAGATGACAACACAAGATATCAAAACTTATGGCATATAGCAAAAGCAGTGCTAAGAGGAACATTTATAGCAATAGGTGCCCACATCAAGAAATTGGAAAGGCACCAAATAAATGAACTATCAATGCATCTCAAGGATCTTAAAAAAAAAAAACAACAGCAAACCAAATCCAAAACTAGTAAGAGAAAAGAAATAATAAAGAGAAGAAATCAACAAAATTGAATCCACAAAAAATACAAAATATCAGAAAAATTAAGTGCTGGTTTTTTGAAAAAATAAATGAATTTGTCACACCATTGACCCAACTAAGCAAAAAAAGTAGAGAGAAGACCTTAATCAATAAAATTAGAGATGAAAAAAGAAATTGAACCATACATGCCACAGAAATAAAAAGAATCTTCAAAAATTACTACAAAGAGCTATATGCCAACATATTGAGAAATTCCTGAACACATACAAACTACCAATATTGAGCCATGAATACATAGAAAACATAAACAGACCCATATCCACGACATAAATTGAATCAGTAATAAAGGCACTCCCCACAAAGAAGAGTCCAGGACCGATGGATTCACTACTGAATTCTACCAGACATTTAAAGAAGAACTAACTCCAATTCTTTTCAAGTTATTCAAAATAATGGAAAGAGAGGGAATCCTCCAAAATTCTTCCCATGATGCCAGTACCACCTTAATTTCTAAACTTAAAAAAGATGCAACAGAGAAAGAGAATTATAGACCAATTTCCCTGATTAACATAGATGCAAAAATCCTCAACAAAATTCTAGCCAATCAAATCTAACAACATATCAGAAAGATCATCCACCCAGACCAAGGGTGACGTATCCCTGGTATTCAGGCATGGTTCAGCATTCACAAATCAATGTGACACATCACACTAACAAATTATTGAACAAGAATCATATTTTATCTCAATAAATGCAGAAAAAGCATTTGATAAAATGCAACACTTTCATGATGAAAACTCTAAGCAAATTGAGTATAGAAGGAACATTTCTCAATATAATCAAGGCAATTTATGACAAACCCACAGCCAGTATCATATTGAATGGGGAAAAATTGGAGGCATTCTCACTGAGATCCAGTACCAGACAGGGATGCCCACTCTCACCATTGCTGTTCATTATAGACCTGGAAGTTTATCTGGAGCCATTAGCCAAGAAAAAGGAATCAAAGGGATACAAATTGGGAAGAAAGAAACCAAACTATTCCTATTTGCAGATGACATCATCCTTTTTATAGGGGATCCAAAAGGTTCCACAAAGAGACTATTGGAACTCAGAGAATAGATTGATAAGATAACAGGACATAAAGTTGAAACATGAAAATCAATAGCCTTTGTATAAACAGACAATGTCACAGCTGAGAAAGAACTTCTAAGATCAATCCCACTCACAACAGCTACAAATATAATCAAATACCTTAGAATAAACTTAACCAAGGATGTCAAAGATCTCTACCATATGAATTACAAATTTAAAAAAAGGAACATAAGAAGATCAAAAAAAAAAAAAGGAAAATCTTCCATGTTCATGGATTGGAAAAATCAATATCATCAAATGTCCATTCTTCTAAAGGCAGTTTACAGATTCAATGTGATACCAATCAAAATATCAAAGACATTCTTCTCAGATCTAGAAAAAAAAAAAGAAATTCCAATGGAAGCACAGGAGACCTAGAATACCTAAAGCAATCTTATACAACAAAAACAAAGCCAGAAGCATCACAATACTAGACTTCAAGATGTACTACAGGGCAGTTATAATCAAATCAGCCTGGTACTCATACAAATATAGATGGACAGATCATTGGAACAGAATAGAAACACTAGAAAACAATCCAGGGGCTGGCGCTATGGCATAGTGGGTTAATGCCCTGGACTGAAGTGCCGAAATCCCATATGGGCACCAGTTCAATATGCGGCTGCTCCACTTCCAATCCAGCTCTCTGCTGCAGCTTGGGAAAGCAATGGAAGATGGCACAAGTCCTTGGGCCACTGCACCCGCATGGGAGACTCAGAAGAAGCTCCTGGCTCCTGGCTTCAGATTGGCCCAGCTCTGGCCGTTGCGGCCAATTGGGGAGTGAACCAGTGGATATAAGACCTCTCTCTGCCTGACCTCTCTCTGTATAACTCTGATTTTCAAGTAAATAAATAAATCCTTCACCACTCTATTATCTCTCAACTTCTACTTTCCTTTTCTCAGAAATTGATTTTTTATTCTCATTTCATTGAAATATTTCAGCTGTTTTTTTAAAGGTTTATTTATTTGAAAGTTAGAGAGAGGAGAGGCAGAGAGAGAGAGAGAGGTCTTCCATCTGATGGTTCACTCCCCAAATGGCCACAATGGCCAGAGCTGCACCAATCTGAAGCCAGGAGCCAGGAGCCTCTTCCAGGTCTCCCACATGGGTTCAGGGGCCCAAAGACTTGGGCCATCCTCCACAACTCTCCCGGGCCACAGCAGAGAGCTTTACAGGAAATGAAGCAGCCTGGTCTTGAGCCGGCGCCCATATGGAGTGCCGGCGCTTCAGGCCAGGGCATTAACCCACTGTGCCACAGCGCCAGCCCTGATTTCAGCTGTTTTTAATAAATCAACCATCCCCTTTCTCTCAACTTTACATCCAAGGGAAACCCTTTCTTCCAGACAACATTGTAAACGTAATCTTGGAATCAATCTCTTCTAATTTTTAAATTAAATGTATGTATTCATTCACTAAATACTCCTGTGAAAATATAAAGAAATACGAAGAGTGAACGCTAATAGGTAACAAGACACATAATAAAAATACAGTGATTAAAAGAGTATACTATTTAGAGCAGTTGTTTAATATAGAAGCTGACATGCTGCTTAGAAAGCCTGCGTCCTGCATCCACATCAGAGTACTTATGTGTCAGCCCTGGCTCCACTTCCAGTTCTGGCTTCCTGCTAACACACAAGCTGCAAAGCAGCAGATGGAACACCTGAATGAGTTCTAGGCTCTTGGATTTAGCTTGGTCCAACCCTGGCTGCTATGGGCATTATAGAGTGAACCAGTTGATAGAAAATCAATCTCTCTTTCCCTCTCTCCCTGTCCCCCTCCTTCACCCTCCCTCCCTCCCTCCCTCTCTCCCTGCCTCTGTCTTTCTCCCCCATTTCCCTTTCTTTCAAATAAAGTGAACAAAAATCCACATAGTTTTAGAAGAGATTATGATGTGTGTGTATTCTTATATGAGCAAGCTAAAGGAATATAATAAGTAATAGCGATAAGGAACAAAATAAACACATAGGAAATGTGAATATGATAGAGGTGACTATACGAACCAGTAGGAAGCTAGTTGACTATTCAATCAGTGGTATTGGAATAACTGGCCAGCCATTTGAAAAATATAGAATTTCATTCATACCTAACACCATACTCCAAAATAAATTTCGAGTCAAAGATAAATGTAAGAGATGAAAAAATAAATGTAAGAATAAATGTAAGAGATGAACAGATACAGGTACTAAATGTAACCATGGTAGTATTCTTTTTTATAAGTTTGGTGTAGGGAAGGCATTTTAATTACCATTCAAAACTAAAAATCCATTCAATAAAAAATTAATAAATCCTGTTACAAAAAAATGAATTATAAGCTTAGGGTTGGGCATTGTGGGAAAGTAGATTAAGCCACTGCTTGGAATGCCCACATCCCATATTGGAGTGCCAGTTTGAGTAAAAACTCCTTCACTTTCAATCCACTTTCTGGTAATGTAACTTGGAGATAGCAGATAGTGGCCCAAGAACTTGGTTTCCTCCCAGATATGTGGAGTGCCTGGCTCCTGTCTTTGACCAAATTGCAGATGAAAGATTTCTTCCTCTGTGTGTCACTGTATCTCTCAATAAATAAATAAGCCTTTTACTAAATAACAAGCTTGAAAATAAAAAACAGGAAATATTTGCCTGTCATAGAAATTTTAATTTACTTTTTCTGAATAATGAATGGCTTTGTGCACACATCCATGTCTTTATTTTCCATTCATACACTTTTTTGGTAAAAATGCACAAATTTCTTGCCAGTTTGGAAGAGGCCGGGAAAGTGCAGTTTGTTTCCTTGTCATTAAGAAGTAAGTTATTCATGTGTTCTAGATTCAAGTTCTTCATCAAAAATGCTTTGCAATTTATTTACCAGTCTGCATTTTCATAGTAATGTCATTTAAAGTGTTTATTTATTTGTTTTTTCTCTACTTGAAAGGCAAAGAGAGAGAGAGAGATACCATCTGCTGTTTCATTCCACAAATATTGGCAGCAGCCAGGAATGGCCTAGGACAAATTTAGGAGCCCTGAACTCAATTCAGGTCACAGTGCCAGTAGCAGGAGCCCATACACTTGAATAGTAATCTGCTGACTCCAGAGTTCATTAGCTGCAAGTTGGATTGAAAGCAGTGTAGCAATGTCTGGAACTGGCATTCCGACGTGGGACAACAGGTGTCCCAAGTGGCACCTGGACTTACAATGTCACAACTTCCCAATAACAATGTGCTTTGAAGAAAAAAAAATGTATGCTTGGTGAAATAAGCCAGTCACAAAGGCAAATATTTGTTTTCTCTGATACGTGGCAGGTAGTATAGGATACAAAAAAAAAAAAAGCGTAGGACTGAAATGGACACCTTGTGATATGATTGTTCTTTAGCCCTTGTTTATAATTCTGTGGAACTATGGCCTACCTACTTTGAATATTATGGTTAGTGATGAATTAAGCCTCTGATTATAGAGTTGATTTTATTTTTTGTGTATTTATATTTGTTTTATTAATATAAAAAGAACAAATTTTACAGATAGAATTCCAAGAAGCTAACTCAAAGTTCTAGTTGTATATTTTAGGCATAAATTAATAAGTTTACTCTAAAATTACTATAGAAACCAAAGGACATATTTGTCTTTGCAAAAATTAAGGAAAAAAAGAAAGGGGTGAGAGGAGGAGGTTGGAGGAAGGAGAAGTACTGTCATCTTCCTGGGACTGTACCTAGTAAATACATGAAGTCTGTTCTCTTGATATTAATAAAAATCAAACAAAAGTTTGAAGCCAGCATTGCTATTTTTAATTTTATAGTTCATACATTTTCACATTTAAGACATCTATGCCAAACTAAAGTACACTAAGATTTACTTGGTTCTCCACAAGTTTATATTTTTAGTTACTATATATTACTTTTCTTATCTATTTGAGGGTTTTTAAAAGTATAAAGTAAAGGTCACAGAATGAGTTTCTTAAAAGAACTATCCAATGAGTCTAACGTATGTTTTAGAATATCATTTTTTCTCCATTGAATTGCCTTGACGTTATTATTGAAGCCGTTCTCTGTGCATGTACAGGCCCATTGCCAGACTCTATTTTATCTACTCCTTTATGTTTACATCAATACCACACCATTTTTACTATACGCAATGATATCAGCCAGTGAGAGAGGACCAACCTTGTTGTTTTTCAAAGATGTCCTTTGGTTTCCATAGTAATTTTAGAGTAAGTTTATTAACTCATGCCAAAAATGTACAACTAGAACTTTCTTTGAGTTATCCCCTTGGAATTGTATCTATGAAATTGTATCTATGCAATCTGTTCTTAATACAAACTAATATATATACACACAAAATCAAGAATCAAAGAGAAGACCCATGAAACATTTAAGCAACTTTCCCAGACTACCAGGATGAGTTCTTCAACATTTTGGGACAGTGGAAACAAGCATCAACATCTGGTGTATACTTATTAGCTCCTTACAGCTTATATGTAGAAATATGAACTGCATGTGTTATTGATCCCCTTGACTTTCAAAGGGGCAATATGACTAGGGGATTACTTCATAGCAAGGAGGATTAAGGAAATTTTCACTATGAAAATATTCTTTGAGAATAAGAAAGGAAGGAGGAGGGAAGGTGGGAGTGTGGGTGGACAGGAGGATGAGGTGGGAAGTATCATGACACTCCTACATCTAGAAATATGAAATACATGAAATTTGTTCATCTTAAATAAATTTTAAAAATTGAAAAAGAACAATGAAGCAAAATTTTAATAAAAAGAAATTATATCTGATTTAGACAAAGAGTATCTTTTAAATTAGAGATAAAGGTACATTTCTGTTTGCTGATATATTTTACATTGTTATGTCTCCAATTTGGTACTGGACTAGGTAAAATGATAACATGTACCTATGTCCTATCACTGTAGAATTTTTTTTTCTTCTCCTATGGTGAAATTCCACTCAACCAATCCCTATTAAAGTATGAAGTGGTAACTAGGAATTCTGTTATTATGAGCTCAGGAGATAGCCTATTCAAATATTATTATAACTTATTGAGATGTTTTGGTACAGGACAATGAAGAAGGCAGAGATGACTTATATCTTTATACTACCTGTGATTATATACTTCTGCAAAGCTATGAGCCAGAGACTCAGGATCACTCTTTTAAAATTATTCAAAAATCACAATTGCTGTTGCTATCAATACTCATACCACTGGATCCTGTAGGGATGTGTGTGTGTGTGTGTGAGAGAGAGAGAGAGAGAAAGAGAAAGAGAGAGAGAGAGAATGTTGAGAGAGAGATATGGGACACCACTTTCTCAAAGTTGCTGAATTTTGTTCTAGAGCCAATTGCCAAATAATGCATATATATCACCAGGTCATAAAAGGCATGCATTCAAAAGGTACACATAAAATTTTTGCATTATTGTCCAAAATATATAACCTATAAGTACAAAGAGCCAAAGGGACAGAAGAGGTGATAATAATATGACTTTTCTACACGAGTTCAGTGTTCCATGAAAGCTATATGACAAGGAAGCACAGGAATCAGTTAAAGATGACTGATTTTCTTGGGAAAACCACATATCTGCGATGAAAAGCACACTTTCAAATTTACCAGAAGACTGAATTGTTAAACTCTGCATGACGGGTTTCGGGAATAAAAATCTACATGAATAAAAATAACTAGTTTTATTAATTTAGATATTTTAGATATTTCTCCAATGAAAAAAGCACAAAAATACATACTAAAATTCAGATGAGTGGCTCCAAGATGGCAGAATAGGGAGGGAGCTCACTGATTGTCCAGGAAAAGATAGCTTAATAAAAGTGGAGAGAGTGAAGTCTCAGAGAAGAGTTAGGGAAAAACCTGCAGAGGGAACTTTTCTGGAATTAGAGGGATGTGGTGGATCTACATGGAAGACACGGGCTCCCACGTCTCGGGAGCCCAGCTGCCGAGAATCTTCTCCGCACCATTGCTAGAAAGAGAGGTGAGGTGAAACCACAGTAGCCCAAGACACGGGCGGAAAAGTGTCAAGAAGAGCCTAGAGGGAACGAGGCTTAAAGCCTCATGGAGGAAAGTATACCAGCCTAACTAGAGGAGAGAAAAAAGCAAAAGGGGCGGTACTGACACAATTCTCTCTCTGCACACACCTTACAAAGGCGTGGGAGACAATACAGCAGGTGCCATTTTGGACATACTTAACAGCTGCACCAGCTCAGGGCTGCTTCAGCCCTCAGCCAAACAGAAAAGCTTGACTCTGGTTGGGAGTAATAACAGCAGACTAAGACCTAGTGAATGTATGGAGCTTGTGAAGTGGGACTGTTAAAAAAAAATCGAGGGTATGTGGGAGAACTCACGGTGTGGCTGAGATGTGAGTAGTCTTGGTGTGAGACGTCACAAATTTGGTAGCCTTGGCTACCCATTGAGAGACATTGCAAGGAAATCTGAGCTTACACTGAGGACTGCACAGATCTTTTATGTGGTCCTTGGGACAGAGCAGATGAAATTAATAGCCACTGGGGTTAGTGCTCAGGCAGTGAATGGCATCAAGGAGAAGAGCTCAGCTGAGTGGAATTATTGCCCTTCTGAATAATAATAATAATAAAAGACAGACAGAATATTTACCATGCCAAACCTTGGTGTGTCGCCTTTGGCACACCCTTAACCTGAAGAACTGAATAGAGCTCTCTGGCCATACCCACCACAAGCCTCTAGAGATTCACAAAAAGCAAACAGTCCACTTAATCTAGGGTCATAGTATAATAAGAAAAACCACCACACCAAAAAAAAAAAGAAAGAAAAAGAAAGAAAGAAACCAAAGAATATCTCCACAATGACAAAAAGAAATGCAAAAACTGAGGAAACAAGAACAAGGAAGACATCATGACACTCGCAAATGAACATAACACTCCAATACAAGATTATGAAGATGATGAGATAAAAGAAATGCAAGATACAGATGTCAAAAAATGTATGATAAGAACATTTAGAAGTTATCAAAAACAAATGCATGAACTACAGAAATCCATACAGGACAGGAGAGAAAATCTCTCTCATATAAATGAAGTCTTATGGAGGAATCAAAATGAAATGAGGAATTTAGTAGAACATGAAATTGAGATATTGAAGAGAAATCAAAATGAAATGAATAATTCAATAGAACAAATACAAACATATTGGAGAGCCTTAAAAACAAAATCAGTGAGGCAGAAGAGAGAATATTGGATTTAGAAGAAAGAGCACAGGAAAGTATGCAGTCAAACCAAAGAAAAGAAGAGGAAATTAGAAATCTAAAAAATGTTGTTGAGAATCTACAGGATACTATTTAAAAAATCCAACATTCAGATTCTAGGAGTTCCTGAAGGCATAGAGAGAGAGAAAGGATTAGAAGGCCTTTTTAGTGAGATACTAGCAGAAATGTCCCAGGTTGTGAGAAGGAAAGAGACATCCTATTACAGGAAGTATGTAGAAACACCAATAAATGTGACCAAAAGAGATCTTCACCACAACACATTGTAATCAAACTCACCACAGTAAAACATAAAGAAAAGATTCTAAAATGTGCAAAAGAGAAACATCAGATTATTCTCAGAGGACCTCCAATTAGACTCACAGCAGACTTCTCATCAGAAACCCTACAGGCAAGGCTGGAATGGTGAGATATAGCCCAAGTACTAAAAGAAAAAAATTGCCAGACCAGAATATAGTATCCTGCAAAGCTCTCATTTGTGAATGAAGGTGAAATAAAGACCAATTGAAAGAATTTGTCACCACTCGTGCAGCCCTGCAAAAGAGAAACACAGAAACACTGCCATCAGTGTGAAAGAAGGTAAAGGAAGAAAATCTCCCAGTCAAAGATCACAAGAAGTTCAAAGCATATGTTAGAAATATCTTTGGAAAAATGGCAGGCCAAAGTCACTTATTATCAATAGTCACATTGAATGTAAATGGCCTCAACTCTCCAGTTAAGACACAGACTGGTTGAATGGATTAAAAAACAAAAGCCATCGATTAGCTGCTTACAAGAAACACATCTTTCCAACAAAGATGCATACAGAATGAAAGTGAAAGGTTGGAAAAAGATATTCCATGCCAACAGAAACCAAAAAAGAGCTGGTGTAGCCATCTTAATATCAAACAAAATAAACTTTAACACAACTGTTAAGAGACACAAAGTGGGGCACTATATAATGATTAAGGGATCAAGTCAACAGGAAAATGTAAATACTATAAATGTATATGCATCTAATTACAGGACACTGGTTTATTTAAAAGATATGTAAAATGAATTTAAAAGGAAACTTAGACTCTAATACAATAGTATTGGGGAACATCAATACCCCACTTTCACCAATAGACATATCAACCATACAGAAGATCAACAAGGTAACTGCACATTTAATCAACACTGTAGCCCAAATGGATCTAACAGATATCTACAGAACTTTTCATTTCACTTAAAGAATACACAAACAAAATTGAAGCACCATTGGCCCAACTAACTAAAAAAAGAAGAGACCCAAATCAATAAATAAGAGCTGAAATAAGGAATGTAACAACAGACACCACATAAATAAAAAGAGTAATCAGAAATCACTACAAAGAGTTGTATGCCAGCAAACAGGGAAATCTATCAGAAATGGATAGATTACTGACACAGATAACCTACATAAATTGAACCTAGAAAACTGAAACAGATCCATAACTGAGTCAGAAATTGAGTCAGTAATAAAGGCCCTTCCAACAAAGAAAAGCCCAGGACCAGAAGGATTCACTGCTAAATTCTACCAGACATTTAAAGAAGAACTAACTCCAATTCTTCTCAAATTATTCAGAACACCAGAAAAAGATGGAATCCTCCCAAATTATTTCTATGAATCCAGCATCACCTTAATTCCTAAACCTGAAAAAGATGCAGCAGAGAAAGAGAATTATAGACCAACATCCCTGATGAATATAGATGCAAAAATCCTCAATAAAATTCTGGCCAATAGAATGCAACAACACATCAGAAAGATCATCCACCCAGACCAAGTGGGATTTATCTCTGGTATGCAGGGATGGTTAAATGTTTGCAAATCAATTGATGCAATATACCACGTCAACAAACTGCAGAAGAAAAACCATATGATTATCTCAATAGATGCAGAGAAAGCATTTGATAAAATTCAACACCCTTTCATGATGAAAACTCTAAGCAAATTGGGTATAGAAGAAACAATCCTCAATACATTCAAAAATTTATGAAAAATCCACAGCCAGCATCCTATTGAATGGGGAAAAGTTGGAAGCATATCCACTGAGATCTGGTACCAGATAGGAATGCCCACTCTCACCATTGCTATTCACTATACTATTGGAAGTTTTAGCCAGAGCCATTAGGCAAGGAAAAGAAATTAAAGGGATATTAAAGGGATACAAGCTGAGAAGAAAGAAATCAAACTATCTCTCTTTGCAGATGATATGATTCTTTATTTAGGGAATTCAAAGAACTCCACTAAGAGACTATTGGAACTCATAGAAGAGTTTGGTAATTTAGCAGGATATAAAATCAATGCACAAAAATCAACAGCCTTTGTATACACAGGCAATGCCACAGCTGAGAAAGAACTGCTAAGATCAATCCCATTCACAATAACCGCAAAAATCATCAAATACCTTGGAATAAACTTAACCACGGATATCAAAGATCTCTGCAATGAGAATTACAAAATCTTAAAGAAAGAAATAGAAGAAGATACCAAAAAATGGAAAAATCTTCCATGCTCATGGATTGGAAGAATCAATATCATCAAAATGTCCATTCTCCCAAAAGCAATTTATACATTCAATGCGATACCAATCAAAATACCAAAGACATTCTTCTCAGATCTGGAAAAAATGATGCTGAAAAATCATATGGGGACACAGGAGACCTCGAATGGCTAAAGTAATCTTGTACAGCAAAAACAAAGTCAGAGGCATCACAATGAGCAGATTTCAGGACATACTACAGAGCAATTGTTATCAAGACAGCATGGTACGGGTACAGAAACAGATGTAACAGATGTAACCCTACCATACAACCCAGCCATCCCACTCCTTGGAATTTATCCAAAGGAAATTAAATTGGCAAATAAAAGAGTTTTCTCTATCTCAGTCTTTATTGCAGCTCAATTCACAATTGCTAAGACATGGAATCAACTTAAATCCCCATCAAAGGTAGACTGGATAAGGAAATTACAGGATATGTACTCTATAGAATACTATACAGCAGTAAAAAAAAAAAAAGAAATCCGGTCATTTGCAACAAAATGTAGGAATCTAGAAAAGATCATGTTGAGTGAAATAAGCCAGTCCAAAGGGACAAATATCATGTGTCCTCCCTGATCAGTGACAACTAACTGAGCACCTAAAAGGAAGCCTGTTGAAGTGAAATGGACACTATGAGAAACAGTGACTTGATCAGCCCTTGTCCTGTCGAGGAACAACAAACTATTGTATTTTTTTTTGTATTTTTTTGTTCTACTTAATACCTTTGGTTGAACTCTTTAACACACAATTATTCTTAGTTGTTTTAATTTAACTGAAAAGACATCCCTGTTAAATAAAAAGAGTGGGAATAAGAGAGGGAGGAGATGTACAGTTCTGCACATGCTCAATCGGATTTACCCCTAATGGTAGAGTTAGAAACATGCCAGAGGATTCCAATTCAATCTCATTAAGGTGGCCACCTCACTAGTCAAAGTGATCAGTTTCAGTTCATAATTCATCATAATGATAGAATTAAGTGTCAAAGAGATCACATAAGCAAGACTAGTGTCTGCTAATACTAAAAGATAGAATTAAAAAGGAGAGAATGATCCAACATGGGAAGCGGGATACACAGCAGACTCATAAAATGACAGATGACCTAAACAACACTCTGGCCTCAGAATTCAGCCCTTAAGGCTCTCTTATCTTGCTAAAAAGCCATGAGATTATTTCAGGCATGGAAAGCCAGGACACTCTGGAAAAAAAAATGACCTAAATGACGATCTCTGTGAGTGAGATCCCAGCAAAACAATAGGCCATCAAAGAAGGAGGTACCTTTCTCTGAAGGGAGGAGAGAACTTCCACTTTGACGATGACCTTGTCTAAATAAGATCAGAGTTGACGAACTCAAGTGGCTTCCATAGCCTTGGAAACTCATGACAAGAGCCTCGGGGGATTACTGGCATCATAAATAAGAGTGTCAATTTGTTAAGTCAACAACAGGAGTCACTTTGCACTTATTCCCCATGTAGGATCTCTGTCCTTAGTATGTTGTACTATGTGAATTAATGGTATAACTTAGTACTCAAACAGTAGTTTATACTTGTGCTTCTGTGTGGGTGCAAACTATTGAAATCTTTACTTAGTACATACTAAATTGATCTTCTATATACAAACATAATTGAAAATGAATCTTGATGAAGAATGGGATGGGAGAGGGAGTGGGAGATGGGATGGTTGTGGGTGGGATGGTTGTTGTGTGGGGGGGAGCTGCTATAATCCAAAAGTTGTACTTTGGAAATTTATATTTATTAAATAAAATTTTTAAAAAACTGATAAGCATGTAATTGAAATATGTGTACAGTGCAAATAAAAGAGCTAATGAGAGAGAGAGAAAGGATTGAACAATGGGAGATGAAAAAAGGAAAGAATGTAGGAGAAAATTTATAGTCCTTCTCAATGATACTACTCTAGAAAATGGAATTTAAAAAAAATTAGGGGACAGTTGTTAGCCTTGGTTAAGTTAGTTAAGATACCCACATTTTTATGATAGTGCCTATGTTTGAGACCTGACTCTTCTCCTGATTCCAGCTTCTTGCAAATATTATCTTGGGATGCAGAGGTGAAGGTTCAAGTGATTGAGTTCCTTTCACCATATTGGGAAATCCAGATAGAGTTTCTGGATCCTGACTTTCGCTCCAGTTGACAGTCACTTAGGGCATTTGGGGAGTGAACCAGTGAATGAAAGCACTCTCTCTCCAGTAAATACAGATAGAAAATTGGAAGAAATTTTAGGTGCAAAGATTATGAGATAAAAATGGCAATGTTGATGGATAAAGTGCTTGCAACAAGAAATATGTGTTGAGGCTGTACCTATTGACTTTTGTTATAAATACTCTAAACTGCATAATATATAATGAATTCTCTGTTTGTATTCACCCTCAACTTTTCTGGTTAGTAAAATATCAAGCCAATGAAGAAAAATTAGCAGAACCTGCATAAAATTTTCTATTTGATTATAGAGTCTTTAAAAACAAAACTACTGTGGGCTTTTTTTCTTTAAATTAAAAAGATAGTTTTGGGTAAAGCTGCTGCCTGTGATTGTGGCATCCCAAATGGGCACTGGTTTAAGTCCCAGCTGCTCTACTTCCGATCTAGCACCCTACTAATGGCCTGGGAAAGCAGTGGAGGATGACCCAAGTGCTTGAGTGCCTGCACCCATATTGGAGACCTGGATAAAGCTCTTGGCTTCAGCCTGGTTCAACGCTGCCCTTTGAGACCATTTAGGGTGTAAACCAGTGGATGGGAAGTCTCTCTGTCTCTCCTCTTCTCTGTTATGCTGACTTTCAAATAAATAAAGATTTTTTAGAAAGCTTTATTTGTTTGAGAGGTAGAGAAGGTGAGAATAAAATCCCATCCACTGATACACTCCACAAATACCTACAACTACTGAGCTATGGCCAGGGCCAAAGCTGGGAATTCAATCAAGCAACTTCACGTGAGTGACAGGAACCCAGTTACATGAGCCATCACTGATGCCTTCCCAAGATCTGCATTAGCAGGAAGCTGTGATCAAGAGTAGAACCCAGAATCAAACCCAAGTACTCCAATGTGAAACATGGGTATTTTAAATAGTAGGCTAAATTCTAGGCCCAAGGGTACTTTTATTGATATGTGATCAATATTAACCAAAACAATGTATGAAGTTCTCAATAAATGATAGGCAAAAGGACTTATGAATAGATGTGTAGATGGATTGAGAGCTGAAATAAAATAGGCAAATGATTTGAACTGTGGGCCACTGTACCTAAGAAAATATTATTTAAAAAATACTTTTGCTAAAATTAATTCTAATCTCTCAGCTAGCCCCAAGGGAAATGGCTTTACTTCATTTTTAAGTGTTTCTCTAAATATAACCCAACTTTTATGCTATGGAAAAATGTTAGAGATTACAAAAGATAGTGGAAACTAAAAACAAAATGTGAAGTTAGTCTTAAATAGAACTTTCTGTGTGTAGATTAGGACTTGTCTCCTTTAAAATCATGCAGATATTTAAACTCTGATGTCTCAAGGTTCATGGTGGATAATTTAGGGGTCAATAATTTATCTAATTGTGGCCAGTAGGTTGGATGGCTGGGAGGTCTTAGATCATTGCGGTGTGCACTTGGAAGGTGGTTTCACTAGAGCATTCACTATTTGAACTCGCATTCTGTTGGCTGTTCTGTCCACTTCCTGATCCTCTATGTGATTGTTCCTCAGCACATGCTCTAAGCAGCTTGAACAGATGCTAGCCTATGGGGCTGCCCAGTCTTGAGCTGGAACCTCCAGACTGTAAGTTGAAGAAATTTTTTTTTTATCAGGATGCTCCTCTCAGGTATTGTACTTAAGGTAATGAGAACAAACTAATAGAAAACAAGACTAACTATAAAAGTAGGAGGTCTGTGCATTAAATAACATTACAACAATATCATTACAACATAATGTTATAACAATGGGACATGAGTGTTCCTCCAGAAGCTTATGGAAAATGAATATTAATTTTAAAGCTATGCATGGATTTCAAAATTAATTTACACCAAAATAAACTTAATTTTAATTCTACTTTTACATGAAATTTTGAGATGCCCTTGCATTCATGTGGTAGTATTTCATACAAAAATATTCTGAAGAGGAAAATGTACTATAATATGGGATTCTTTTTAAAATAAGTTAAGAAATTTAAAAAGAGATACAGGGAGGGTGACAGTACAACAATGTATCGAAGGATGAAGGATGATTAGAATTAGTTACTAGAAATGCAATTCATTAGGTTAGTAAATTTGGGACTGTAAAGATGTTTAAATGAAGTGGAGGGTTGGTGTTGTGGTGCAGCTGATTAAGCCACCATCTGCAAAGCTGGCATCTGCCATTGAAGTGCCAGTTTGAGCCCCAGCTTCTCCACTTTCAATCCGGCTCCCTGCTAATGTGCCTGAGGAAGCTCAACTGTTTGTTCCCCTGCCATCCATGTTGGAGACCTGGATAGAATTCCTGGATCCTGGTTTTGGCCTAGCTTAGCCCTGGCTGTTGTAGGCTTTTCAGGAGTGAACCAATAAATAAAAAGATCTCTCTCTGTGTCTGTCTCTCTTGCTTATTCTGCCTTTCAAATAAATAAATACGTCTTTTATTTAATGAAGTAACTCTGTAGCACACAGATATTACAAAAGCTGTTCTTAACCTATCCTCTTTGTGCTATGTGATCTTTACCCTTCCCCTATTGGCTCTACTTTTCATCCATTAGATAATATCTATCATTATTATTACATATGCCATAGTATTCAATAAACGCATTTTCACAGCAGAGCACTACATTACTGACTCTTACTTACCTCACTGGAGCCCAAGGTCTAGTTCTGGCCATTCATCTGGCCATTCCCATCATCTATCAGGTTAGTGATAGTACCCACCTAATACTTGTTTTCTACTTGCCCTTTCCTGAACTTGTGTTGACAGGTCATTTCTTATTTGTCAAAGTCTCTTTGAATTAATTTTCTCTTTTTTCCTTTCTAACTAGGTTATGGGAAAATCTAATAAGAATGCTTTCTCTTCCATCATTTAGAGCACTGATAAACATTCCTGGAATCTACCTGATCCCAAAGGAACATTCTGCTATATGTCTTATCATTCTTCCTTCTTCTTCTCCTTTAAGTGCAACATTTTCCCTTGCAGAATAATCATAGGTGAGCATTTAATCCTGGCAATGATTTATAGGATAAAGTAAATCATTTTTATTCTCCTTCCCTATTGCTGATGTTCAACGGTCATTGACTTCTGTGGAAGCCAGTAGGATTCTGAATGCTGTCCAAACACTACTATCTAATTTCCATATAAACACAGAGGTCTAGAACATCCTCACAAATCAGTTTCATTCCTATAACATACAATATGACATCGAATTGACCACAAAAAATTTTCTATTCAATAGTCATGCAGCCAAAAGACACTAGATCGCACCATCCCTGTTTTACACCAGTTAAATAGCCAAGTCATTTTCTACTAGACATCAAATCAATGATGGTGAAGTTGGAGATCTTAAAGAAGGGTCTCATCTAAAGTTTGTGGTTAAGTGTTAAGGATTCAGTGTTCTATACATGAACGGAAAACTATGAAGAGCCAATTAATACAATTTGGATTATTTAATATCTTCAGATTTATTTATTTAGCAAATATTTCATTGTTTTCAATGTGCTAGACAATATTTTTATGCCTATCTTTTTTTTAAAGATTATTTATTTAAGAGGCAGAGTTACAGAGAGAGGGAGAGACAGCGAGAGAGAGATCTTTCATCTCCTGGTTTACTCCCTAAATGGCTGCAATGGCTGGAGCTGGTCTGATCCTAAGCAAGGAGCCCGGAGCTTCTTCCAGGTCTCCCATGTGGGTGCAGAGGCCAAAGGACTTGGGGCATCTTCCATTGCTTTCCCAGGCCATCAGCAGGGAGCTGGATTGGAAGTGGAGAAGCTGGGACTCAAACCAGCACCCATATGGTATGCCAGCACTGCAGGCAGAGCCTTAACCTACTATGCCACAGCACCGGCCCCAGACACTACTTAGTACCTTACAAAAGCTAATTTATTTAATTCTCAAAGTAACCCTATGATTTATTTACTATTAAAATTTTTATTTTAAAGATGAAGAAATTGGAGGTCAAAACAAATAATTTGTCTATAATCATATTATTAATAAATGACAGAACTAATATTTGAGTCCGTATAATCTGTCTCCAAATCCTGTATTTCTCAATGCTTTCAATTTCAAATAAGAATGGAAGGTTTATAGCAGTTGATCAATTTTTCCTTTATGATATTATACCTTTTAAGTATTACAATAAAAAACATGATTCTGCAACTATAAACAGCAGTACAGCTACAGTTTTCTACTCATCTTTTTGTTGTGCTAAATAATTATTTTATAAAATTTTATGATGCTGACTAGCTTTAAATTTGGAAGAAAAAAAATCCAAATTAGAGTTGCTGATATTTCCCAACAAGAAAATAATTTTGAATGAGAAATCAAAAAGAAAAACAAAAAAATCACTTTTAAGAAAGCAGTGTTATTTGTTAGAGGGAGCAACAAACCTTAAGGCCACTCAACTCTTAAAGACCAAGTTCTATGATGTGTGCACAGTGGAGTTTCAGTAATCATTTGTGATAAAACGAGATGTCTGCCAAAAGGCCTTTCTTCCTTTAAGAGATGCTTGCATTTTTATTCCTAAAGATAAATGCTCAACTAGATTCTCTTCTTCACAGGAAAGCTCACATATTTAGTTACGCAGAGCCTTTTATAGAATCTTCCTGATAAAATGGCTGTGATGTAAGCTGCCTGAAAACACAACTGACTTAATTTTGGTCTTCTTTACTCACTTCTCCAAACCCTCTATCAAAACTCACCTCAGGAAGCAAATGGATAAGTCAAGTCATGCTGGGATGGAAAAAGCTCAGAGATCTCTGGGCATTGCTAGATCCACTTGGCACTCAGCCAATTAAAGTAGTGAAAGATCTAAAAATAAATGTTTTAAGGCACTCCCAAAATCATTACATCTCTATAATCTTCTAATAAAACAAACCGGATTTTCTCCTATGCATTTTGCTTATAACTATTGTAGAGAGGCAATACTGCAGCTGACATCAAATGCAGCAAGCTCACTTCTAAAGGCCACATCATTCTTAGCACTCCATTCCTTATGAAACTAAATGATGGTTGACAATGAAATTCTAGCTTCTGATTCTTATTAAGGCTGACTATTGAAAC
This sequence comes from Sylvilagus floridanus, assembly GCA_949820135.1. NCBI lineage: Eukaryota > Metazoa > Chordata > Mammalia > Lagomorpha > Leporidae > Sylvilagus > Sylvilagus floridanus. Next base: position 106,865,583 of record OX463236.1, on the reverse strand, counting down.
TTGATTAGGGCTATAATTACACACCACTTGAATCAAGAATGTCAAATAATGGGGCAGGACCTCTATAGCTGGGGAATCAACTTACAACCTAGGTTGGTCCATGAACAACCTGCTCAGACAGCACTCAGTCAAAAATTTTCCTGAGCTTAACATGGTAAGAATTGTTGGGAGGGTGTTTTCATCAAGTGTCCAAAAATTTGTTCTTTACTTCCATAACTCTGGCTGATGTGGGAACTCAGAAGAAAGAGAAATAGATAAAGTGAGAAACAGTAGATATATATGGTCAAAACTAATTAAGTTAGCTAATATAAAGTTTAATTGTTTTATTATTGATGTCTATATAAAAATAAATAAGATGTACTTTCATTCTTTATTTTGAAAATAAATGATATTTTAATGCTCTATATGTATTTTAAATTTAAATATTGTACCCTATTTATTTTACCAAAGTTGAATAAAATATAATTTGGAATAATGTGAAGGAACATGTGTTTATATTGCGATACACAATGTGTAAAAGACAATCTCTACTGCGATATGTTTCTCCCATTCTTAGTATTAGTTATTTCATAGCAATTAACCATCACTATTGCTACTTCTATAACCTAGTAGTAATAACTTTAGCTGACATTATCAGAACATACATCAAAAGGCAGCTTGAAATTAGGCAACATACACATTCAAAAGATAGTAAACATTCACACTACAAAAACAGAAAACCTAAGCACAAGGCACCATGATCTTGACTTTTTGATATCTTTTCTCTTAATTCTATGACCGTGCTTCCTTCGCACTTTGGCTCCCCATTTGTCCAGTAGACTTTCAATTAACCCTACTCTTTTCTGGATAACTAGATTTAACTTAGGGTTTCTATTAGTAGTAGTATTCAACCCAATTCTCATCCTAACTTGACTTCTCCTACAGCTTAATCCTGTAGTGCAGACTTATCTACCACTTCAATTTCCATAACACTGGCTCTGCTCCTGTTTGTCTTGAAATGTGATGGCTAACTTATATGATTATTAAGATCCCTTACATACATTCTGATTTCAGTTTGATAATACTTTGTGTCAAGTTCTTCATTTTTGTTGGTTCTCAACTATTTGAAGGTAGATAAAGATGAGGGATATATTCAAAATTTCATGCAGATGTCAGTCAATATCTCTAGAAAACTTAGGAACTTAAATGTTTAGACACTAAGAGCCATATATATATATATATATTTCATATATATTTCATAATATGTAAATGTAAAGCTTGTCTGTGTTTTCCTGCACCATTCCTATTAACCAAGAGCTTTCAACCTTTTCAGTTTCCAGGTTATACTAGGAGATCTGCTTGATTCAGTGAAATGTTAACATCATGCTATCTGCATTTTTTCAGCTTTTAATTCTCAAAGCATCTACAAGTAAAGTGATTGTTTTTGACGTTATTTGACGTTCTTGATTCAAGCAGGGTGTAATTATAGCCCTGATCGAGTTACTGTGGACAGCCTGAATCCAAAGAAAATGCCACATATGGAAGCTTTACAGCTAATCACAAACAGATACAAGTGGATTTTCTTACCACACGGTTTATTCTTAAGGTGATTTCTATTTTTTATAATAAGTGCCATAGAAAACTACACCTAAACATACAATAATATATCTTTGATTAAATGGGAAATTAGAAAGTGCGTGTAGATTTTTAAAACAAAACCCTTGAATTTACGGCATGGTTTTGTGAATATTTTTAAATTGAAAAACTTCGTTGTAACATACACATTTATCTGCTAGAGAAAAACTCAAGTTAATTATTCTGATCAGGACCATAAGGAGCTTAATGACCAATTTAGTTTGAAAAAATAACCTCAAAACAGCAGAAAAAAAATTCAATCTATTGGCTCATGTAAACACAGCTTTTTTTTTTTTAAGATTTGTTTTATTTTATTTGAAAGACAGAGTTAGAGAGACAGAGAGGTCTTCCATCTGCTGGTTGCTTCCCCAAATGATCACAATGTCTAGAGCTGGGCTGATCGGAAGCCAGGAGCTTCTTTGAGGTCTCCCAAGGGGGTGCAGGACCCAAGCACTTGAGCCGTTTTCCATTGCCTTCCAAGGCACAACGGCAGGGAGCTGGATCAGAAGTAGAGCAGCCGAGACCCAAACTGGGGCCCAAATGGGATACCAGAGCCACAGAAGGTGCTTTATCCACTATGCCACAGTGCTGGCTCCTTTGTAAACACATATGTTTGATCATTCTCTTCATCCTTTTTATGTTAGAGATACTACAATAACTCAGCGTATTTATCTCACAATGTTAAGTTTTGAGAAAAGAAAAGTTACATTTTTTTTTTATACTCTTACTTATCACTACCCCCTAGGGTTATTTTATTTCCTAATTCAGGTTTATTGGCACAAACGGCACCAGAGAACACCAACCCAAAGGCAGCCCAGCAGTCATACAAGTCACTGTGTTTTTCCATTTACAGAAGGAGGCCATTATTGTGGAGCCTTCATGGTAGCCTGGCAACTTTGGAGTGACAGCTGGAGCCAGAGCTGAAGCCACAGCTGGTGCCTGGGCCTGGAGTTTAGGTTGAACCTTGACCTCACTCTTGGCCTATGGGTGGCAGAGCTGGAGTTCCTTGGCAATGTGGCTGCAATAACCATTCCCGAGTGTGGGATGGGTGATATGAGCAAGTCCATTGATCTTGCATCTGCTGCCCTTTGGGATCTTGAGTTTAACCCTCCTTGGCCTTAAAGGGACTTGACAGGCTCAGTAGCTGTACTCATAACCCTGATGATGTTTGACTGCATCTTCTTTAGGCCCTTAATGTTGTATTTCTTGGCAAAAAACGTGTTCCTTGGGAACTTGAGTTCCACTCCCCGCAAAGAGTCCTTTCTCTGTGATTTTATTCTTGATGCTACTCTCTGAGCTTTTGGGGAGTTGCACATGGTACAATTCTTGGGTTTGGCATTATCTTCACTTTAATCCATCTTTGGCTCTCTTGGGAATATTATTGGCCTGTCCCTAATCCATAAGACAGAAATCAACTTATAACAACAAAACAAAATTAGTATTAGGATAAAACTCAAGGAAACCAAAAATAATGTTCGCTGATGCCGAAGATTAGTTAGTGTAAGTAGGCAAAATTATATTTCTCCAAACTTAGCTGAAATGTAAAAGGTTTATGAACCATTCAGGCAGTTCATTAACAGAAGGATGCAATTTCAACATTTTCAGATTCTTAATATATGAGCCAAAGGGCCTATTATTTTTTCTGTAAAAGACTGTTATCAACTACTATAATTATAAGTGATATAAAATATAGATCATTTTAATGGAAATATTGAAGGATAAGGATACATGCAAAAAGATGGTAGTTAAACAAAATTATTTTGACTTTCAAAATGGAAAATTTGAGTGTAAAAAATACAATAATTGGGGTGGGCGTTTGGCCTAGCAGCTAAGATACACCAGTTCAGACACTCATATCCCATGTTGGAGTACCTTGGTTGAAAGCTTGCCTCAGTCTCCTGACTCCAACTTCCTGCAGATGCAGATCCTGAGGGACAGCAGTGGTGGCTCAGGTAATTGGTTTACGGTCTTCCACATGGGAGACCTAGATTGAGTTCTTGGCTCTTGGCTTCTATCCCAGACGAGTTCCACTGTGGGCATTTGAGGGATGGACCAGCAGTTGAGAGCTCGTTCTCATTCTCTCTCTCTCTTTCTCTCTCTTTCTCAAATACATAAATATTTTTATGAAGAACAGGAGGAAACACCATATACGACAAACTGGGAGAAAGTGATGTGACAATAGTGGTAGAAATTGGAATGATATTGAAGCAAGATGCAGAACACCAAGAATTGACAGACAGATACTACTAGAATCTAGGAAGAGACAAAACATGATTTTACTCTCAGTATCAGAGGGAACATGGCCCTGGTGATACTTTGATTTCAAACTTTTACCTCCAAAACTAAAAGGTAATGAATTTCTTCCTTTTAAGTCACTCAGTCTGTGGTGCCTGATTACAGCAGGTCTAGGAAACTAATAAGGTCCCATCAACATTGTATTATCTTGTTTATAAAATAAAATGTAAATAGTATTGAATAAAGCTTGATATGACAGTATCTTATTAGGTCCCTACCACAAAGGCAATAGTGGTTTTTTAAGATTTATTTATTTTAAAGGCAGAGTTATTGAGAGAGAAGGAAGAGACAGAGATCTTTCTGCTGGTTCATTCTTCAAATAGCACCATCAGCAGTGTCTGGGCCAGGCAGAATCTAGGAACCCCAAACTCCACCCAGGTCTTCTACATGGGTGGGAGGGACCAAGCACTTGAGCCATCATCTGCTGCTTTCCCTCATGCATTAGCAGGAAGCTGGATTGGAAGTGGAGCAGCTGGAACTCAAACCTGGCTCATAAGGGATGCCGGCTTCACAGGCATTGGCTTAATCCACTGCATCACAACACTGTTCCCAAGGGCAATAGTTTCAATTGCAGTGAATGAGTGAAAATAACTGGGGTTCAGATGTTGTAAAGCATGATACACTAAAGTATACAATTAGAACCAGTTCTGAGCATGAAATTTCATTTTTATTTTATCGAAACATAATTTCTTCCTAAGGAACCCATGAAGAGTTCATAGAGAGAAAATTAATATTGCAAATTTAGAAATATCTTTGGTAAAAGAAAGCATTTGACAACCGTTGGTTAGGGTACCTGCTTTTCTCATGCATTCTTGACCAGCTCTCATTTACACAGAAAGAGAGACAGAGAGAAGAGAGAGAGAGAGATAGAGAGAGAGAACCTTCATCTGGCAAGCACAGTTTCATTTTAATGATGCTTTAGAGGGAATTGTTTTCAACTTGAGTTATTTAATACTTATTTAGATTAAAAAGTGAAGGCGCATGATCAACAGTGAAACTGGATCTTAAAAACTATTTGCACCTTGGTTTGGTTAAGAGGTGATCAAACTCAATTAGGAAAAGTATCAAAGCTTTGTGAGTGTGTGTCAGTGTATTATGAGGATGTTAAAACTATCAACTATGAATTTCAAAAGAAATTTCAGTGTAAGCTTTTCATCTACATGAAGAAAAAGCCACATCAACAAGTATTTATATGTACCATTAATTACTGTTTCCATTCCTGTTTGGCATTATACTAATAAATAAAGAAATGGAAAATTTATTTCCTGTTTCTAGGTTTATAATCTATTTGAGAAATCAGGATGTTTTCTAGATCCATTAAACAATTAGAAAGCAAACAGGTTGAGCCTTAAACTGTGCAGAATGATGGATTTTCACAATCATTGTTTCTTTTCTTTCTTTCTTTCTTTCTTTTTTTTTTTTTTTTTGACAGGCAGAGTGGACAGCGAGAGAGAGAGAGAGAGAGAGAGAGAGAGAGAGACAAGAGAAAGGTCTTCCTTTTCCGATGGTTCACCCCCCAATGGCCGCCGCAGCCGGCGCACTGCAGCCAGCGCACCGCGTTGATCCGAAGCCAGGAGCCAGGCGCTTCCTCCTGGTCTCACATGGGGGTGTAGGGCCCAAGGACTTGGGCCATCCTCCACTGCCTTCCTGGGCCACAGCAGAGAGCTGGACTGGAAGAGGAGCAACTGGGACAGAATCCGGCACCCCGACCGGGTCTAGAACCCGGTGTGCCGGCGGAGGCTTAGCCTGGTGAGCCACAGCCTACAATCATAGTGTCAATGTCAGTTATACACTGATGTCTGCCTAAAAGTAGTATAGACAAAACAGAGCCTGTAAATGCACAGATGTAAAACCAATATCAATTTGGGTATATATTTTTGTCGTTTAGAACTTTTTTAAAAGAAAATATTTTTGTAAGATAGAGTTACATGTGGGCCTGGGTTGTGAGTGCGGGCAGGCATGGTACTTTGAGAGTCTGCTGCAGCACTTAAAAAAGAGGCTGGTGTTAGATTAGAAGATAAACAGATAATTGGCATCATTCTAGGATGGTATTGGGGGATTGGGCTAAAAAATATGGAATATATCAAAGTCAAAGAATATTATAAAATAGCTATATTGCTTTTAAAAATTAATATAATAAGAACCTAGTTGATACTAAGAACAGTGAAACAGATTCAAATTTGAGTGAAATAATAAGAAAACCAGGTTATTTCCAATTAAATAAATATCCTGAGGAAGTAGAAATTTATTTTCCCAGAATCCATAGTGATCTACAAATATCTGTCTACCACACAAGCAAGACAATTCATCAGCACATTTTATCTGATTCTCTGGTATAAGATTTATCATTAACTTTTAGATATGCAAAATATCACAGTAGATGTTATGAAATACATGGGTGAATATTAAGAATTGAGGCTACTAAAATTATGAAATAAATGGACATTAAGCATGTATCATTTCAACTAGTTTCAATTATATTTTATTCAATAAAGTAAAATAATATTCTATATCTGTAGCTCTCCTCTAGGATATGCTGTTTGATTTTCTTTGAAGAAATGCAGTACTTTCCTCATATGTGAGTTTATGTATTACTTGTTATCCTCTCAAAGATAATCGTATGATTGGAAAGCAGGGTGTACACAAAAATGTTTAAGAGTTAAATCTTCTCAGATTTATTGTACATTTGATTGACTGGGGAAATGACTTTCAGTTGACATCTGAGCCAACAAGTTAGCTGAAATAAAATTTTGCTTAATACCTTTGCATCAATAATCTAGGCACAGCCTCATTGATTGAGAAAGTCTGATCAATAGAGTATTACTGGCTGCCTAACTGTAACTTTGCCAGACTTTTTTGCTAATTCTGCTGATGACCTTCTTACCACTGCTTTTCAGGTTCACCTTTTTTTCCACTTTGAAATTCAATTTGCTCCATTTGCCATTATTTAAAGAATTTACACAGCCAATTGATTTTATCCACCTGCTATAGTTAGTATATGGGTTGCAAAAAGATTGCATCTGGTTGTGGTGAAGCTTTGGAACAGCCAAAGTACTCATATGTTTAACAAATATTCCACATCAAATATACATGGGAAAAATTTCACAGAACAATCAATTATGGATTATGATGACAAAAAAATTGAATGTTCTATTTTTTAAAAATGATGCGCATATCAAGAAATCTAGCACTCTTGTAAAGGACATTATAGTACTGAGGGGGAAAAAGCAGTGGAAATGAGAAAATGTGGCTCTGGTGTCAGCATTATGGAATAGCAGAGAAAAGAAGAGGAAAATATCCCTCACATAGAAAGAAGGTTCATGGCATACGTTAGAGTTTATTGAACTTTGGAAACAGTTGTCAAGAACAGTGAAGTACCCTGCACATAGACTGAGAAGTTAATCTGCCAGGGTTTAATGAGTGCTGGAAGAATACCTAAGACTCTAAGATTAGAGACAAAGGACTTCAAAACTCACAGCAATAGCCAGAGAATTAGTGCTTGTGCTGGTTCCTCAAGATCCACTTCCACAGAGCAAAATGAAGAAGGGCAGATAACACCTGCACATGCAGTGTGTTATGTTATTGGAGGGAAACCTTGAACCTAGGACACCCTCATCTTTTATAATGGGCAGTGAGCATGGCTGCCTCCTGTTTCAGAGGGAGACATTATCTCAGTCCTTACAATGATAATTCACCACAAATTCATTAGTATCTCTGCTGGCAAAGTAAGTTGAAAGAAGAGAGGCTCCTGGAGAATTGTCTCTCAACAATTATCTGCTGTGAGCCTTTCAATTTACAGTGAATGAAACAAGACTAGAATGAAACAAGACTAGGCTGAAACCTGCAGAACAGCATTCCTCCACTCACTCCCCTACTTCTCCATGTCTTCACCTCTCCCCCCACAACGAATGATCTTCTCTCCCAGTCAGTTGCAGCTACTCATTCTTATGGCCAAGTGTTGACTTTGTCATCACCCAGACCTATTGCATTGCTGAAAAACTGAATGTCAACATCGTCCAATCACTGGCCCCAAGAACCTCCCCTGTCAGCACTTTCACTGAGCTGACTCTCCTACTTATTCTTCCTGACCGTCATCTCCTCATCCCTATCTCTCAGCAGCCCATTTGACTGCACATTCTTCTCTTGCCAGTTTAGACTCCATTGTCCATCCCTTCAACTACTCTGTGTCAACACCCTCAAATCCTCATCCAATATTTATTCCTTGATATTTTTTCCAGTAAAACTTCAGCTTTGAAAAAAATCAACTGCCAGCTCTGTATAGCTCTGCTCTCATGTATAGCTGAGAATTCTTCACAACAGAAAGTGAAAATTGCACAACAGAAGCTGGCACTGTGACAAAGTGAGGAAAGCCACCCTCTGCAATGCCAACATCCCATATGGCTATCAGTTCAAGTCCTGGCTGCTCCACTTCCAACCCAGCTCTCTGCTAATAAACCTGGGAAAGCAGTGGAGCATGCCTCAAGTCCATGGGTCCCTGAATCCACATGGGAGGCCCAGAATAAGCTCCTGGCTCCTGGCTTCAGTCTGGCCCAGCCCTGCTCCTTGTGGCCATTTGGGGTATGAAACAGCAGATGGAAGATTCTCTTCTCTCTCTCTCTCTCTCTCTCTCTCTCTCTCTCTCTCTCCCTTTCAGCCTCCCTCCCTTCCTCTTTCTCTCCCTCATTCTTCCTCTCCCTCTCTCTCCCTCCCACTCTCTCTCCCTCTCTCTCTTTCTGCCTCTCTGTACTCTGCATTTCAAATGAATAAAATAAATCTTTAAAAATAAGAAAAAAGAAAATTACACAATTTTGAAGATTGTTTTCAATATAAATCCATGGTCTCCAATCTCAACATGACTCAACACAATATTTTTTAACTCCATCACTGATCTCAAGTATGATTCAATCTGATGTATGTTTGCAAAAAATGACATCATTTTCTCTGCACATGAAGAAAAGCAGCTACCAGGTAAAAAGTCCCTCAACTTCTTAATATTAAATCTGCAAAGGTAGCTGTAATGCTATCCAACTTCTGTTCAAATCAAAGAGTCCTCTACCCTCTAACCTAAGGCTAAGTCTAATTCTGCTATCGGTGTTTTAGAGTTATGCTAGGGCATGCTAATTGTCTTTCAATATCCATTTTGGCCTTTTTTTTTGACAGGAAATTTAGAGAGAGAAAGTCAGAAAAGTCTTCCTTCCGTTGGTTCACTCCCCAAATGGCCGCTACAGCCAGCACTGCACCGATCCGAAGCCAGGAGCCAGGCGCTTCCTCCTGGTCTCCCATGGGGTGCAGGGCCCAAGCACTTGGGACATCCTACACTGCCTTTCTGGGCCACAGCAGAGAGCTGGACTGGAAAAGGAGCAACCGGGACAGAATCCGGCACCCCAACAGGGACTAGAACCCAGGGTGCTGGAGCCACAGGTGGAGGATTAGCCTAATGAGCCACGGCACCGGCCAATTTTGGCCTTATTTTGATCTAGCATAATTACAAAATTTGGACGGGGCATGTGACCTTTCAGAATCAAAATTTATGCAGCTTCTACCCGTACTTCCAGGTAAGTGTTGGCTATGGAATGAAAGCAGATGTGTATATAACTTCTGGGGAAAGATGCTTAAAATCAGTGCATGTGACCTTTTTCTCCTTTTGCACTCTGTAGTACAGAATGGGCTGTTTTTCACAGTCACTTCTTGAGGGGGGCGCTTCTTTTTCTGCCTCATAAATCTCATAAACCATTGTGGACTTGTTCTGGTCTCTTTCTGTGTGTTCTCAGAATTGTCTCAACTTCACCATGGTGCCCACAATATCTCAACCTCATAAAGCATTCCTATGTTCAATATCTGTTGATTATGCCACTTGGATGTTCCACCATTTCAACTTCCAGACCAACTTTTCCTAAGGAAATTCCTGCTTCAGTAAAAGACATGAACTTCTATCTTCGAGCCAAGAATGTGGACATTATCATTTTCTTTGAATGACTATGTCCTCCTAATTCTACTTCTGAAATAAATCTCCATGCTCGCTTTTTATATCCCCACTGCCTTCTCCTCTTCAAAGCACCATTAACTTGTATTTAAATTAATAGTCTTTGGTATGGTCCCCAATCTACAAATTCAATGTTCTTGATGCATGGCTCTGCAAGAGATTTCAACACCATGTTTGTTTACTCCCCTGATGGAAAATTCTTTCCTTACTGTACCAGGATTGAGTATAAATTCCTTAAAACTATTTTACAAAGATTTGTGTCTTCTGGACCTTGCTTACTTCTCTAATTCCAAACTTGCCATTCTTCATATTGAGTCTCCTCATGCATCATGGTTTAGACTCATATGAATTTATTTCAGCTAGTTGAACATGGTACACTCTTTCACACTTTATCCTCCAGTGAGTACTAAGCATTCATTGTAGCTGCATAACCCACGTCCCCATTGTTGGATTAAGACTAAGCACATGACCTAAGCCAGCTAAGCAAAATGAATCCCAGGTTTTTGTTTGATGTTTGGAGAAGAAAAATATTTAAAAAAAGCTTTTTCTGTATCACAGGATGTATAATTGTGAGACCTAAACTGACATAGTTATTTCATTAACATGACCAAATCCAACCTTAGAACAAAACTGAAGCAAGCAAAGTGGAGTCAAAGAAAAAAGAAAAAGGAAATCAAATTAGCACAGCAATAAGACTAAATTTCAGACCCTCTAGATTTTGCAGCTCCATCAACTATAAAACACCTAATATCATTAGCCCATCTGAGCTGGGTACAAAAAAATCTTCCTGAAATAGGAATTTATGCTTGCTGGTTCCACTACTTGGAATACTTGTCTCTGATTTCTTCACTCCATTAATTCCTATTCCTTCTTCTCTTGTCTCAAGGTAAACGTCACTACCAGCATGAATTTTTGGCAAACAGGTATAGGTGATGCCTCTACATTACCTTCCCAGCACCTTGAGTAAACTTTATCATCACTCTCTTCACAATGATGTGTAACATTTGTTTGTTCCTGTGCTTGAGGAGATTACAAGCCTTATATGTTCAAACACCATTCCTTTAATGCTCACTGTCATTTTTTCTAGCATTCAGCACACTTACTAGCACCTAGTAAGTGCTTCATAAATATATGTTGAATTAATTATAGCTAGCATTTATAGAATACTTTCCATATGTCAGGAGTTGTGCTAAGAACTGACACATTTTATCTTATTTAATAATTGTAACAATTCTATGACACATGTGTAATTAACTATTTTATAGATTAAGAAATTGAGAATTAAAAAGGTTAAACAACTTCTTCACATTCATATATCTCGTCAGTGTTACAACTCAATATGAAGCCAGGTAGTCTATCTTTAAGGGATGTTCCTAGCCATTACATTATATTATCTCTGTAGGAATGAAGAAATAATTAAGAAACATATTTAGAACTCTTCTATATTTTCCATTATGTCACAATTGAAAAACACTTTTTAATCCTCTTTCTAAACCTCTCTCTTCAGATCAAAACCATAAAGTGATCAAAGTTTCAGCATAATGAAGAATGAAGAAAAAAAAAAAAACTGTGATTAGACTCTTTACTTACCATGACACATTCCACTTAGTATATCATGAGTTTAAATGTAATTTTAGAGCTTTGAAATGCTCTATTTTAATGTAGTCCCTGTGTATTTCTTGACCCAAAGAAAATTTAGAACTAACTCCAATTAATTTGTTTTGAGAAGGAAATTTTTCACAACTGTGAAATCTCAGATTGTTGAACTGGTGCTTCCAGGCGCAAAGCCCAGAATACAGGATGGACAGCATTATGGCTGCATAACATTCCTGACATAACTCAGTGTTTATTTGTAGAAACTAATGCCCCAGAGTATCCTCATGGGATTTGAAATCCCCCTGTTGCTCTTTTACCCTGGTTGGCAAATCTTAAAGTCCATTATTCAACTAAAATGATATCACGTAGGATCTACTTTCCTTGTGGTGGTTGCAGAGGGGGAGAAAGAATGCTTCACACCTGCAATCAATTTCCCTGATGAATACATTCCTGCTTGTTTCAGAGTAGTGTATTTGAGTACTCACAGTATGCTTGACTTTCAGGAAGCAAAGTTCCTGAGTATTTAAAATGTTCCCATGCATATGGGAGGTCTTCAAAAAGTTCATGGAAAATGTGTTATGAAAATACTATGCATGGATTTAAAAAAAAATGCTTTCCACCAAAACAACACTATCTTTTCATTCTTTGGTCCATGAACTTTTTGAAGTACCCTACTATAGTCTCTAATTAAAATACTCTGGAATTTTTAGATCGTCATTTGAATAATTATTCTAGGTTTAACAATGCTTTTAGTTGGTTTAATCTTTAAAATACAGAAAATTAGTTTTGTTTTTATTACATTGGTAATACATGCTCACTGTAGAAAAATTAGAAAAACATACAAACAAAAAGAAGAAAATAAAAATAACCCATGATCCCAACGCCCAGAGATAATCACTTTAATTATATTATGGGTGTCCTTCCAAAGTTATCTTGTGCATAACCACACCCATACAGAATTCTTGCTTTATTCAGAAAAAATTAGTGTACCAGTAATCTGAGATATGATGACAAAATTTAGAAGATGAACCATGGTAAACATAACTAAAAAGTAGCCAACTTTATCTTGCTTTAGCAGAGAACCTAGAGCAAGATGATCCACTTCAGGCTTCTTTCTGAGTTAGTGGGAATACTGATTTTGGCAAACTTACTCAAGATCCCTCAGCAAAATGGAGAGAAACTTTTGATGATTATCAAGCAAGTTTACAGTTTTAATGGCTAAATGTATACTTAAAGAAATGTATAACTGAAGAATAAAATGGAACTTGAAGGCCTATATTGTCTTGATTATTTAATTACATTGGCCAAATGCACCAGAATCATTCAATAAGCCACATGATTCTAGACTCTAACTGCATACAATCAAAGAACCACAGAAAAATTTGGAGCAGAGGCATCAATCTTGACCTCTGATGACAAATGACCCAACTATTCCCCTTTCATTCCTATGAATAGTGTGGTGAGGACACAGACCTACTATGTTTATTTTTTTAATCCTTCTATATTGTAGGCAATGATTCCCATCAAGTTTTCAAAGGATTTAAAATAGTTGGTGTGTGAAGGGCATTTGGAGATTTAAGCTTTCCCTGTTGCATGGTTCACTGCTAATATATCTGGGATATATCTATATTGGCACAAACATAACCAGTGAAATAATGTTTCAAAGATGACATTTTTAATGTGGGAGAGAAAAGTGTGACCTAATGTTAATTACAGATGTCAATTATATTTGTGTTGTTTAGGGAACATTATGTCATTGGCAGTGTATTAAAAGATAGGCAGCCATAATTTGAAATCATTTTGGCAAGTTACTGTCTGTAATAGAAAGGAATAGAGGCTGCCATCTACTAATCTCCCAGGGATATCAGAAAGCTTAGTGGCCCTGAAAATAAATTATACCATTAGAAAAAATAAGAACCCATAAAAATATGAATAAATTGGGATGACTTTGGTGGAAAAAAGAAAAAAGAGCACTGGGTGATTTTATTGTTATCTTCAAGCTTAAGGAGGATGATCATAAAGAAGATGGTGACCAGCTGTTCTTCAGGACTACAGCAGGAAATGGCTTAACTTGCAAGACAAATTTAAGTTGACATAATGTAAGAACTTCTTGACAGCACTGAATTTTAATCACTTAAAACAGGCTCCTAAAGACAGCTGGGGGAAATGTCTTCTTTGAAATCTTTAACATTCTGATTATGATAAGCATTACAATTGGCTGCTGGGGATGGTAGTAAGGTCTTATCTAGAAGGGGAGCTGTTTTTAGGCAGGATTGCTAAATATGCCTAAAATGCTTCCTGTTTTAACTTTTGGTATTGTCTCATGCAACCACTCCAAAAAGATTTCAATAGAATAACTAATTTCCTGATTCATTTTATAGTATTGAGTACCTACTCCCTCCTCTAGTGTGTGGACTGGTTGCATTGATTTATTTGTCTTAAATATATAGATGTAACATTTCCTCAATGGGTCCTATGTTTAGAGGAGCTCTTCGAGTTGTTTCTTGACTGGCAATTTTGAATAATGGGTAATATGCATATACCATTGGTTTCACAATATAATGTATCAAGGGTTAAGGAGGTATTAAAGACGCAGAATTCTTCTAACACTGTGGGAAATAGGTAATGTTGAGCCCATCTAGCACTCCAATCAATATCCCAGGGGGAGAAAAAGATAATCATTATAGCAAATTTGCATCTCTTGTTGCTTTAAAGTTTATATTTGTTCCTAGGATTTTTGAAAGAATATAGAATCATAAGAAAGTTTTAAAGGAAACCTCACATTACATAAAAGCTATGCTAGTCATGATGTCTAATTAGTAAGATGAGAAAATCACCAGAAACAGCTTAAAGAACCATTTAATCCAGCAGGAGATGTATGTGAGCATCTTAGAAAAGAATCTAGGCACTGGGCTCTTAAATTAAAAAAAAAAAAAAGGAATAATGAAGAGATGAGTAGTTATTGGCAGTCTCAAAAGATGAAGGAATGAGTTCCAATATTAAGAAATGACAGACACTGGGTGAGTTTTTTTTTTTTTTTTTAAGATGGGAGTTCTTGAAAAGAGGAAAGGAAATTACACAAATGCAATTAATTCTATTTGAAAGGAGGTCTATACCACTCAGCATTTCAAGATTCCTTATAAATGCAGTGAGGCTCTCTGATGCTCTGTTTCTTTCTATGGTGAAGTCGATTCTTTCAGCCCTATTCAGCCTCATCAAACTGGGTCTCCCACTGAGCAGCATCATTAAGATGGCAGGTCTCCCAATCTTCCACCTGAGAAATGGCCACTGTATTCACAGATTTTTATCCCCCACTGCACTCCCTCATATCCCACTGATTTCAAAGGGAGCTGTGTATATCGAAGACAAATGTAGGGCAGCAGAGAGGGATTTGGGGTCCTTATATTGCTAAAAGCAAACAGGGTTGTATAAGCAGGCTCAATATTTTTCTGCACAACTTAATCAGGTGAATTGTATACAGCACAGGTATACAATTGATAGAAAAATTCTACCTATCATGAAATAATGCTTCAATGGAGTAACTTTTATTTTCATTAATTTATAATTGTATTCATAGGCAGGCATATTTAAAGTCTTTAAAAAACACAGTATTCATATAAGTACATTATAGGATGTTTTGTTGTGTTTTAATATTTGAATTGCAGGTCCAGTAGCCTGTGGGTTCCACATACACACATCACAATTAAATTTTGATAAGATAATATCATATATAAAATTTATCCAGTCACATAATTATCTTCACCTTATGCAACAGGTATAGTCCTGAAAGTTTCAGTAATGATTGAATTATTGTAAATTTTTTAAAAATCCACCATAAATTACTTAAATGAGCTGGATTTTTCAAGGAAAACCAGATTGAGTGATTCTTTAAGTAATTCTTCAGAAAAATAAGAAAACTCCCGGAAGCAATAGTTGTTATTCTACAGATATCCTTACTGTATTTTCTTAAATTAATAAGGTAATGATAAGTAGTTTTTACACATACATTCACATGGCTACAGTCAAACATTTATTTGATACGTATCTACTTGACCTTACTATAAATGACTATCTTAATGTTGACATTCACATTTGTATCATAATACATAAGTTGTCCACCTACAAATATGTTATAAGGATTATAAGGATTTTTTTTACTTTGTTTCTTTCTTTCTTTCTTTCTTTTTTTTTTTTTTTTTTTTTTTGACAGGCAGAGTGGACGTGAGAGAGAGAGAGACAGAGAGAAATGTCTTCCTTTTCCATTGGTTCACCCTCCAATGGCTGCTGCGGCTGGTGCACTGCAGCCAGCACACCGCGCTGCTCCAAAGTCAGGAGACAGGTTCTTCTCCTGGTCTCCCATGCGGGTGCAGGGCCCAAGCACTTGGACCATCCTCCACTGCACTCCTGGGCCACAGCAGAGAGCTGGACTGGAAGAGGGGCAACCGGGACAGAATCTGGCACCCCGACTGGGACTAGAACCTGGTGTGCCGGGGCCACAGACGGAGCATTAGCCTATTAAGCCGCGGCGCCGGCCGGTTTATTTTTATTTTTTAAAAAAGATTTATTTATTTGAAAGTCAGAGTTACACAGAGAGAAGGAGAGTGAGAGCAAGAGCAAGAGTGAGAGGTCTTCCATCCGCTGGTTCACTCCCCAATTGGCTGCAACGGCCAGAGCTGAGCTGATCCAAAGCCAGGAGCTGGGAGCTTCTTCCAGGTCTCCCACGTGGATGAGGGGGCCTAAGGCCTTGGGCCATCTCCTGCTGCTTTCCCAGGCCATAGCAGAGAGCTGGATCAGAAGTGGAGCAACTGGGTCTTGAACCGGTGCCCATATGGAAAGCCAGCACTGCAGGCAGCAGGTTTACCTGCTACACCACAGTGCCGGCCCCACTTTGCTTACTTTTTAAATTCTCTTAATACATGTATCTATTATTTGTTTTTAAAATCCAGATAAATCATAGTGCCTGAGTTTGAATCTTCGCTCTATTCCTGTTTCAAGTTTCCTGATAATGTGCACCCTTGAAGGTAACAAGTGATGGTTCAAGTACTTGTGTACCTTCTAGCCATGTGGAAAACCTAGATTTAGTGCCTGGCTCCTGGCTTCAGCCTTGTCCAGCCCAACTGTCACAGCATTTGCAAAGTGAAGAAGCAGATGGTTTCTCTCTCTCTCTTCCCTTCTTTCTCTCTCTTTCAGTTTCTTGTCCCACTGCATCATATAAATTTTTATTTTTTTAGTTTTGTGAAAGATAGAATTAAGAGATAAGTTTATTTTTGTGTGAAACTTTCATAGTAGATATTTTCCATGAACTTTTAGAAAATCCTTTGTATTGATCAAGAACAAAAGAGAGAACAAAAATATTACCAATATCAAGAGTGAAAGATTGGACATTACCACAGATCTTAAAAACATTACAAAGACAACATGGCCCACATTCTTGGACCTCAAGTTGGAGACTTGAATGGAGTTCCGGGCTCCTGGCTTTAGCCTGGCTCATCTCTGACCCTCGTGGCTATTTGGAGAGTGATGCAACATGAACAGGGAATAAGGGATGGAACATCTCTCTGTCCCTCTGTCCCTCCATGTCTCTCTGTCATTCTTTAAAATAAATAAATAAATTGAAAAAAAATTGTTTAATTCTAACTTCTATTTAGTTAAAGATTAAAATTACTAGAATTAATTTGCCGTCACTATCACTAATTGAAAAAAACCTATTTTACTACCTTTTAAATATTTCCGATACTTGCATAATGAGCACCTAGACATTTTTGTTTTAATCCATGTTCATTACCCTTCCTTATTCAATTCTAGGGTTTTAATGTATATACTTTCTATAAAATGCACATCAATTTTTCTGCATGCATCAACAGAAGCAGTAACAAATGCATTCTTACAAACTATTCATACGCAGAACTTCTAGACATACTGACTGCCATTCCCTACAGTTGCAATACTCTTACTTTTTTCCAGTCTCAGTTAAAATGTCAGCTCCTCTGAGATATCTTCACTAACCACTATCTGACACCATATTGTGTATTTATTTGTTATCTAGCACCAATGAGAGTGTAACTCTACAACAGCAGGGTGAGTAGTACAGTCAGGGCAGGATCTAATTGTATTCACTGTTACAGAACGTTGCAGATATTAGACACATGTTGATTTTAATTCAGTGGCTAAGTAGGGCCAGGCATTTGCTGCAGCGGTTAGGACACCACATCCCAATGTGGAGTTCTTTGCTCCAGTCCCAGCTGCTTTGCTTCCCATCCAGCTACTGGCTAATGCACTTATGGAAGGCAGCAGGAGATCCCTCAAGTAGTTGAGCTGCTACCGGTGTGGCAGAATCGGATTGAGTTACTAACTCCTGAACTCAGTCTGGCCCAGTACTGTTGTAGGCAACTTGGTACTGAACTAGCAGATGAAAGATCTCTCTCTTTGAATCAAATGAAAATAAGCAAGCATTTTAAATGAAAATATTGATGAGACGGAATGGCACAAACTTCACTAGCTTGAAATTAAATAGCAAATCTCGTGTAACTTTTTAAGTTCATAAAAAGTACATATTATGCACACCAGATATTCAGATAGGATTTATACCTAAATAAGGATTTATACCACCTATGTGCTGTCAGAGTTCCCAATTCAACACAATCAACAAAATTCACTTGGATCAGTATTTCCAAACCAACAAATGTCAGCCTCTAGAGCCTCAAACACAAAAACATACAGGAAGAGATTTCAAGAAATTCATGGAAAATCAGATTAAAAGATAACTTTATTTTGGTGCAAACATTTGAAATCCTTTTATCTAAGGAGTTGTAAAAAGGCTATTCATAGGAGCCAGCGCTGTGGCTTAGTGGGTAAGGCCTGCAGTGCCTGCATCCCGTATGGGCACCAGTTCAAGTCCCTGCTGTACCACTTACAATCCAGTTCTCTGCTATGGCCTGGGAAAGCAGTAGAAGATGGCCCCAGTCTTTGGACCCCCTCATCCATGTGGGAGACCTGGAAGAAGCTCCTGGCTCCTGGCTTCAGATAATCTCAGCTCCGGCTGTTGTGGCCAACTGGGGAGTGAACCAGTAAATGGAAGACCTCTCTCTCTCTCTCTCTCTCTCTCTCTCTCTCTCTCTCTCTCTCTCTCTCTCTCTCTCTCCTCCCTCTCTCTCTGCCTCTCTTTCTCTCCTTCTGTCTCTCTGTAACTCTGACTTTCAAATAAATAAATAAATCTAATAAAAAAGTCTATGCATAGAATTCAATAACTTCCCACACCAAAATAAACATCTTTCAATTGCATTTTTCCTTGAACCTTTTGAAGTATTCTCATTTTCCCAGGTGAGAATAAATCACATGTGGTGCTGTTCACATCATGGTCTTCAATTGTCTTCAGGTTTACTGTTATCAGTGAACTATTGATGTCAGTCAATCCTTTCAACAATTGAAATGACTACATACAACTCATCTAATAATCCCTGTGAATATGAATTTAAGAATTGAGGGGACCGGTGCTGTGGCACAGCAGGTAAAGCTGCTGCCTGCGCTGCCAGCATCATTTATGGGAGCCCGTCTGAGACCCAGTTGCTCCTCTTCTGATCCAGCTCTCTGCTATGGCCTGGGAAAGCAGTAGAAGATGCCCCGAGTGCTTGGGCCCTGCACCCATGTGGGAGACCTGGAAGCTCCTGGCTCCTGGCTTCGGATCAGGCCAGTTCCAGCTGTTGTTGCCTTTTGGGGAGTGAACCAGAAGATGGAAGACCTTTCTTTCTGTCTCTCCCTCTATAACTCTGTAACTCTCTCTCATAAGAAAGAAAGAAAGAATATGGATGTAGACTTAAAACTCCTTGGATTTATAAAAATAAAAATTTGAGATAGGATAGGAATATTTAAATGATTGACAGAAATGATTTCGTATGGAAATATACTAGAACTGGTTAACTCCTTGTCATATTTCATTGGAACAAGTAATCCTTATAATAGAAATCTTTCTCAGGACTGCAGTTGCTCAAATGTAAAATAGTTTTCCCAGACCATGACAGTCAATTTCCCATTTCCAAATGATACAATCATTAATTTGGATCATTATCTATTTGAGACAGGTAGAAGGAATTGTTGAATAAAATTATATAAATATATATTTATATATATATATTTATATAATTATATATTATAATTATATAAATATAATTATATAAATAAAATTATATTCTAAAGTATACTAATTCTTTAGGACATTAATTACACAACATGTGAATTTTGTTATTAAATAATTTTTGGAAACTCATTTCTGGAAATCAAGTAATTTTTGTTTTTTTAACTATACGGTTCCTCAGAGAAACTAATAGGTTAACATGCATTGTGTAGCTCCTGAGAATATTCTATGCATAAAACGGTTCCTAGATTTATTTACCATGGAATAGTTTTTGGAAAGCATCTAATGAGAGTAATGTTCCAAGGAACATCCTTTGAATAATATTGAAGGTGATGAGCTTGAAGGCACCTTCTAAAATTTTGATTTTAGTTAACCTTTAAAGTCTGTTTCCTAGAGCCCAGAGCACAGAGTGTTTCTAAGCAGTTGTGTCTCTGAACAACCCATCTCATTTCAAAATCAGACATTTTAAATTTCCTTTCTTTTAAATATTGTGAATCTGCTTAAGATTTTATTTAAAAAACAAAAAATGGTTCGACAGCTTAAAATAAGCACCCAATATCTGTAAATAATATTTTTCAAAATCATTCAACAAAAGTATATTTACTTGTCATGATAATGTCAGTTTATTTTATGTTATTTTCTCTGCAAAAAGAACATATATCCAGATTATTGTACCCTAGTTCTGAATAATTTATGTTAAAATATTTGCTTTATACTCTAAGTCCTACATTCTAGAGGTCTCACAGAAAATATATATTATAAAGAATGCAGGCCAGCACCATGCTCACTAGGCTAATCCTCCGCCTGCGTCTCTGGCACCCCGGGGTTCTAGTCCTGGTTGGGGCGCCAGATTCTGTCCTGATTGCTCCTCTTCCAGTCCAGCTCTCTGCTGTGGCACAGGGAAGGCAGTAGAGGATGACCCAAGTGCTTGGGCCCTGCACCTGTGGGGAGACCAGGAGGAAGCACCTGGCTCCTGGCTTCGGTTCAGCACAGCGCTGGCCATAGCAGCCATGTGGGGGATGAACCAACGGAAGGAAGAGATTTCTCTCTGGCTCTCTCTCTCACTGTCTATAATTCTCTCTCTGTCTCTCTCACTGTCTAACTCTGCCTGGCAAAAAATAAATAAATAAATAAATAAAATAATGTTATGCCTGAATTTCACATTTTTGCACCAAAATAAGCTTATCTTTAAATTGATTTTTATATTGAATGTTTGAAGTATACTCATATATTAAACTAATGATAGTCATTTTACTCTTTAGTTACCCTAAATTTGATAACAATAATATCTTAATATTAATTATAAGTGCTGTGGCCATTAAGAGTTGTATATGTTTTATGTATTTCAATAATAAATGTAGTATTGAAACATAACTTACATGTTACAATTTTAAGAAACCAAGACAAATATATTGCATTGAAAAGTTTCTCTTTATAGGTTACAGATGAAATATGTAAGCTTATCAAAATCTGTAAAATGAATAGTACTTCAAATAAGTTACTTTTAATGTCAAACTGTTAATTAAAGTAGAAAAACCAAATAACAAAGCTCTAATGAGACCATGAAAAATAAAGCTACTATGTTAGACAGCACATCATCTAATGTGTTTCTATGTCATAAAACCTTATCACAATGCAATCCTGAGAAAATGCTCAGTAAGATACAACATAATCCACTTGATGAAAAGCAGAGTTCAAAAAATGGGTGGTAAACGACAAATGTGGTTTTTGAAGCACCTGCTAGTAAATACAAAAATTATAATTTTGTCATCATTAGTTTGTAAGAATACATATAGTGGATAACTAATTGTATGGTGCTGAATAAATTAAAATGTGGAAGCAGCATGGCAGCAGGAATTGAAATCTGCATAAAACCAATGAAAAATGGTAGGTACATATCCATTGTAAACAAGCTTTTTTTTCCTAATCTTTGTCCTCTGGTTTGTAAGGTGGTATATACACTTTTTGGTCTGGCCACTTCAAAGCTTCAGCAATGTAACACTTAGCAATTATATAATACACTCAGCACTCAGTGTAGGCAATGAGAGGTCACTCCCAAATCATCAATTTCTGAGGATATTTTCAAATAAATAATATGTGGTTTGGCAAACTGCAGATTTGGTTTTTCTTTTTCTTCAGTAAGTAGTCAACAAAATGCTGTTAGTGCAATTTACAATCTCTGAAAGCGTGTGAATGATTAAGAATTAGTTTAAAATATTTTTTAGAAAACTTTTATTTAATAAATATAAATTTCTAAAGTACAACTTTTGGATTATAGCAGTTTTCTCCCCATAACCACCTTCCCACCCTCAAACCATTCCATCTCCTACTCCCTCTCCCATACCATTCTTCATTAAGATTCATTTTTAATTATCTTTATATACAGAAGATCAACTTAGTAGATGTTAAGTAAAGATTTCAACAGATTGCACCCACACAGACACACAAAGTATAAAGTACTGCTTGAAGACTTTTTACTGTTAATTCTCATAATACAACACATTAAGGACAGAGGTCCTACTTGGGGAGTAAGTGCACAGAGACTCCTGTTGTTGATAAAATATTTTTCAAATTTACTTTCTAGGGTGGGAATGTGGTCAAGTGGTTAAGATGCTGGAGGGGATGCCCTCATCCCTTATTTGGGTGCCTGGGTTTGACTTCACTCTGGATACCAGGATTCTAATGTGCATCCTGAGGTGTAGCAGGTGGTGGCTCAAGCTGTTGGGTCTTTGCTACACAAATGGCAAATCTCAACTGAGTTTCCGGCTCTAACTTTTGGTGTGACCCAGTCCTGATGTTGCAGACCTTTGTGAAATGAACCAGCAGATGGGAGCTCTCCCTCTTCCTTTCTCTCAAATAATCAAAGAAATAAAATTCTAAAAAATAAATGAGTAAGAGAAAAATATACATAGCTTCTTCTTTTGTTCAACAAAAAAGAAGTTAGAGCCTTAATTAAAGTGCCTATTTACATACAATATTAGTGGGTTTATGATTAAGATTTATTCAGCATGTCTATTCAAATAAACTTGGTTTAAAGAATATAGGTCCAGGGCTGATTTTGTGGCATAATGGGTTAAGCCACAGCCTGCAACACCAGCATCCTACATGGGCGCCAGTTCATGTTCTGTCTTCTCCACTTCCAAACCAGCTCCCTGTTAATCCCCTGAGAAAGCATCAAAAGACGGCCCATGTACTTGGGCCCTTGCAACTCATGTGTGAGACCCAGAAAAGGTCTTGGCTCCTGGCTTTGGCCTGGTCTGACCCCGGCCATTGCAGCTCTTGGGAGTGAACTGGAGGATGGAAAATCGATCTCTCTCTCTCTAACTCTGCTTATCAAATAAATAAATCTTTTATACAAAAATGAGAGTCATAATAACTACTCACAAATGTCATATTGAGATATGAAAGGTTGAAAAAATCTTCCCCAGAGATCAGAAACAAAAATAAGGCAACTGCTACTACTTCAATTCAACATTATATTAAGAAGCCTAACGAACATAATAAGGCAATAAAAATAAAATCTTAAATCTAAATATTGGAAAGGAAAAAATAAAATTTCCATTCATCATGAATGATACACTTATTTAGAAGGAAAACAAGTAAAGTTGCTATGTATGATATACAAAATCAATTATATTTATATAAAATTGATATTTAATTAGAAATTTAAATTTATAAAGTATTACCATTCAACAATAGCATCCAAAATATAAAAATAAGTAGAAGTAAAGTAACTGGAGCCACAGCATTGGCATAATGAGTTAAGCTGCTACATAAAATACCAGCATCCCTTTTGGGTGCTGGTTCACGTCCCCGCTGCTCCACTTCCAATTTAACACTCTGCTAATGTGCCTGGGAAAGTAGTGAAGGACGGTTCAAGGGCTTGGGTCCCTGCACCCACTTCAGAGATCCATATGAAGCTCCCTTCTCCTGACTTTGGTCTGGCCCAGCCCCAGTCATTGCAGCCATTTGGGGAAGGAACCAGTGCATAGAAGATCTTGCTCTCTCTCTGTGTGTGTATCTCCCCCTCTCTCTCCATAACTCTGCCTTCAAATAAACAAATGAATCATTTTTTTTAAAAAAAGGAATAAATATAAGGACAATCTTATACTAATGTTACATGAAGTGATAAGAAATCATTGAATACAATTAAATAAAGAATTTTAAAAGAAAATTACACTTTCTCGAGGTAGAGTACTAGAATAAGTATTATAAAAATATCAGTTTCAAATTGTGACATCAAATATAATCCCAATCAAAGTCTTGGGAGACTTTTCATTTAAAAAAAAAAATCAGTTCAAAAATGTATATGGGATTTGGCATCTGGCCCGTGATTTTGCCCCCACTTGGGATGCCCGGTTCAAGCCCTGGCTCCATCTCCTGATGGAGTCCTGATGGTGTACGCTCTGCAGGGCAGCAGACCTGGCTCAGGCAGCTGTGTCCCTGCAACTCATGTTGCTCCAGGCTCCTGGTTCAGCCAGTCCCCGCCACTGCAGGCGTTTGTGGAGAAACCAGCAAATGAGAGTTCTTTTTCACTGTTTTCTTCTCAAATTAAAAAAAATAAAAAATTCCTATAAAAATCTATGAAATGGCCAAGAATACCCAAGATAATCTTAAAGATGGGCAATATTGGAGGCATTCACTGCCAGACACAAAGCTATATTAAAAATTATGGTAATTTAAAAGGTTGATATTAGTGAAAAAGATAGACAAAAACAGATGAGCAAAACAAAAAAGAAAGCCCAGAAACAAACCAACCTATATAGTGAGTTGACTTATGACAACTTAAAGTGTCATTTCAGTGCAATGAGTAAAAGATTATTTTTTTTTTAGCTAATGGTGCCAGACAAAATATTGAATCTTAACCTTTTACATCCTATCATACTTGAAAATCAAGACCAAAAGTTTTGTAGATTTTTAAGAAGATGTATTTATTTATTTGAAAAGCAGATTGACAGAGAAAGGAGACACAGAGAGAGATCTTCCATCCATTGGTTCACATCCCAAATGACTGCAAGTGTCAGGGCTCCACCAGGCTGAAGCCAGGAGCCAGGAATTCAGTCTGGGTCTCCCATGTGTGGTGCAGGTACCCAAGTACTTGGATCATCTTCTGCTGCTTTCAAAGGTGCCCTAGCAGGGAGCTGGATTGGAAGCCGCATATCCACAAATCAAACTGGCAACCAATATGGGATACTAGCATCACAGGCAGTGGTTTAACCTGCTGCTGTGCTACTACACCAGCCCCACCAAATATTTCATAGATGTAACACGGAAGGTAACAATAATAAAATCTTTCTAGTAAACAGAACAACAAAAGCATGATCCATACATTTAAATTGATTCATTTGACTTTATTATAATTAAAAATTAATTTTTCATCAACATAAACGAGTAAAACAGTTATTCCAACAATAGGAAAATATGAGAGAGAGAGACAGTGACGGAGATTTACCTGACAATGCTTATGTATCCAGAATATATAAAAAGCTTCCATAATCAACAAGAAAGTATAAAAACAGTTAGAGAATGGGAAACATTGTTGATTAGACACTGCTCAAACTATTGGAACTGATAGAAGAGTTTGGAAAAGTAGCAGGATATAATTCAATGCACAAAAATCAACAGCCTTGGTATACACAGGCAATGCCATGGCTGAGTAAGAACTCCTAAGATCAATTCAATTAACAATAGCTACAACAACAGTCAAATAACTTGGAATAAACTTAACCAAGGATGTTAAAGATCTCTATGATGAAAATTACAAAATCTTAAAGAAAGAAATAGAAGAAGATACCAAAAAATGGAAACATCTTCCATGCTCATCAATATCATCAAAATGTCCATTCTCCCAAAAGCAATTTATATGTTCAATGTGATACCAATCAAAATACCAAAGACATTCTTCTCAAATCTAGAAAAAATGATGCTGAAATTCATATGGAGACACAGAGGACCTCGAATAGCTAAAGCAATCTTGTACAACAAAAACAAAGCCAGGGGCATCAAATACCAGATTTCAGGACATACTACAGGGCAATTGTTATCAAAACAGCATGGTACTGGTACAGAAACAGATGGATAGACCAATGGAACAGAATAGAAACACCAGAGATCAAACCAAATATCTACAGCCAACTTTTATGTGATCAAGAATCTAAAACCAATTCCTGGAGCAAGGACAGTCTATTCGATAAATGGTGCTGGGAAAACTGGATTTCCACATGCAGAAGCATGAAGCAAGACCCCTACCTTTCACCTTATACAAAAATCCACACAACATGGATTAAAGACTTAAATCTATGACCCGACTCCATCAAATTATTAGAGAACATTGGAGAAACCCAGCAAGATAAAGGCACAGGCAAAGACTTCTTAGAAAAGATCCCGGAGGCACAGGCAGTCAAAGCCAAAATTAATTATTGGGATTGCATCAAATTGAGAAGTTTCTGTACTGCAGAACAGTCAGGAAAGTGAAGAGGCAACCAACAGAATGGGAGAATATTTGCAAACTATGCAACAAATAAAGGACTAATAACCAGAATCTACAAAGAGATCAAGAAACTCAACAACAACAAAAACCCACTTAAGAGATGGGCCAAAGACCTCAATAGACATTTATCAAAAGAGGAAACCCAAATGGCCAACAGGCACATGAAAAAATGTTCAGGATCACTAGCAGTCAGGGAAACGCAAGTCAAAACCACAATGAGGTTTCACCTCACCCCAGTTAGAATGGCTCACATTCAGAAATCTACCAACAATAGATGGTAGAGAGGATGTGGGGAAAAAGGGACACTAACCCACTGTTGGTGGGAATGCAAACTGGTGAAACCACTATGGAAGTCAGTCTGGAGATTCCTCAGAAACCTGAATACAACCCTACCACACAACCCAGCCATCCCACTCCTTGGAATTTACCCAAAGTAAATTAAATTGGCAAACAAAAAAGCAAGTCTGCTCAATCAGACTTGACTCAAATGGTTGAGTTAAAAACGTGCCAGGGGATTCCAATGCAATCTCATCAAGGTGGCATGTACCAATGCCATCTCACTAATCCAAGTGATCAATTTCTGTTCACAATTGATCATAAGGATAGGACTAAGAGTCAAAAGGATCACATAAACAAGACTAGTGTCTGCTAATACTAACTGATAGAATAAAAAAGGGAGAGAACCATCCAACATGGGAAGCGGGATACACAGCAGACTCATAGAATGGCAGATGTCATAAATAGCACTCTGGCCTCAGAATCAGCCCTTAAGGCATTTGGATCTGGCTGAAGAGCACATGAGAGTATTTTAGGCATGGAAAGCCAAGACACTCTGGCAAACAAAAACAATGACCTAAATGAAAGATCTCTGAGAGTGAGATCCCAGTGGAAAGAACAGGCCATCAAAGAAGGAGGTACCTTTCTCTGAAGGGAGAAGAGAACTTCCAGTTTGACTATAACCTTGTCTAAATATGATCAGTCAGCAAACTCAAAAGGCCTCCAATAGCCTTGGCAGCTCATGGCAACAGGCTAGGGTGATTACTAACGCCATAAACAAGATTCTCAATCTGTTAAGTCAACAAGAGGAGTCACTGTGCACTTACTCCTCATGTGGAATCTGTCTTTAATGTGTTGTTCAATATGAATTAATGCTATAACTAGTACTGAAACAGTATTTTTCATTTTGTGTTTCTGTGTGCATGCAAACTGTTGAAAGCTTTACTTAATATATGCTAAATTGATCTTCTGTATATAAAAATAATTGAAAATGAATCTTGATGTTAGTGGAGGGGAGAGGGAGTGGGAGAGGGCAGGGTTATAGTTGTGAGCGAAGTTATGGGTGGTGGGGGGAGTCATTGTAATCCATAGCTGTACTTTAGAAATTTATATTCATTAAATAAAAGTTAAAAAAAAAAACAGGATAATCAAAAGGCTGGTAATCTTAAGAAAAGGTGCTTAACCAAATTATTCAACAGTGAAATACTAATACAAGTACAATGGTTACTGCAAAACCCCCACTAGGATAAGCATAACTTCAATGTTTCCTATGGATATGGAGCAAAGAGACTCTGTGCACACTGCAGTTACTAGTGTAAATTAATATAACCGTTTTGAAAAGCAATTTGGAGGCATGTACTAATGCTGAGTATATATGTCACCCATGAACTAGCAATTGTTCCCTATGGATAGATGCACTAAAAATATAGCAAGAATGTTCACAGCAGCACTATTCATAAACAACCAGAGTGTCTGCAACTTAAAGGAATGATAGTACCATGGACAAATAAATAATGACATGTTCATAGAATGAAACATCATGTAACAATGAAGGTAAAGGAAGTTCACAAACTTAGTGTTGAGGGAAAAAGGTAAGCACACAAAAAGTACACAAACTATAAGTCATCTATAGTAGATTTCAAAATTAAGCATTAAGAAGTCTAATGATCTTGTGTTACTAGACATGATAGTTGTCTTAATGAGAAAGCCCCAGAGGCCTAAAGGGTTAAATGCTTTGTAAAATCCTACAGGTACTTTCAAAAATACCGTGTGCAGTTAAGCAAGTGTCTCTTGTTGTTTAATGAGTTTATAATTTTAAACGTGGCAACTTGGTGTCTTTCGTCATCCACAGTTTTGTATATCAGATTTGCTGCTCATAAAACTAAAGCGTGGTTGGTTCTGTGTTTAGCTGTCCTATAGGTTCCAATGGACTTTTCCAGCCACATCTATTGTATTGAGTACTTTGGGATGGCTCTGGAAGCAAATGAAGCCAATAATGTATTAAAGGTACCAACTGAGAGAAAATATGGTTAACTGAGGTTACTAAAAACAAAAATAATTCAAATCAATTGGTAATTTACAAACAGTTAGATTTTTTGAAAAAAAGCTATTAAAACTGCTATATTGGTCTGTTACATATGCATACATATTGTATGTCTACATGGGAAAATTTGTTAAGAATTTTAATTGGCTAATAGATAAAATATTGTCCAGAAATTTAAACAGCTAAAATAATTCAAAGATATATTTTAATTTGTGTGACTTGAATCTCTGTATCATATGTTTTAAACTTGTTGGTAGAAAGAAACTAAAAACATTTTATATGTTTGTGCTTAAATTTGCTGGTTAAACAGGCTACACCATATTAGATATTTAAGAGATGTTTCCAAATATATGTATTCTTAATATTTATGGAAGGCACTGGATTTTCTGATAAATGTTTTCTTAAGTTGTTATCTAATGGTTAAAACTGCTTCCTAAGTTTTCATGTGATATTGCTATAGTCAGTAAGTGATCAAAAACTTGCTCCCTCATTTCTCTATTCTAAGCCCGACTTGTTTGTTCATTTCTCTGTTCTCTTCAAGGTAGGAAACTAATTCTATTATGAAGGTATCTCCAAGATTCAAAATTTGATTTTAAATCTTATACAAGAGATGGCTAACATTTTTCTGTAATAGCATAGCCAAAATAAGAGCTTAAATTATAATTTCATAGCTAGATTTATTTCATAAGCAAAGTAAGCAGTAAATAGAAAAGACCTCCTTTCAGAAAAGTAAGTTTTAAAATAAGGACATAGCTTTCCTCGTGGGCATTGTCTACCCCAGAAAAACTACTACAGAACATGCCTGTGACTGCAGACTTCTAGTTTAGGCCACAAAGATTAGAGATGGGACTTGAGCATCCCCTTGACTTGCATCCTCTGGTCTGCTTTAACAAAAACCAGGAGGAAAAGAAAGCTAGGCATCAGAAGCAATGGGTGGCAGCCTATTAATGCTGTTGTGTACAGTGATCTGTCCTCAAGGAGACCCAACAGGCCAGTCCACTGCAGTGGATTTCAACGTGGCAAGTCTGGGCTTCAGCAGAGGTCAGCTTGTGAAGAGCCCTGGCAGCTCTGCCAGCCAAGAGTTGGATCACTGGAAATGGACCTGCCCTGGATTCGAAGGACGCCCAGGTCAGAGCCATAGATCTTATTGGCTCTAAGCTGAAAAGCCCTTCACTCAGCCCAGCTTCTAAAGTGACCACTGCAGCTGAGGGGATAGCCAACCAGGGTCAATAACACTGCAGGCAGAACTGTGAACTTACTCTTAGAGTTGTCACCTGCCTTTACCTGGCCAGCTCTCCGCCCAGGCCAGCTAGGTAATGGAAGTCAACAGGGTGCCTTCCCCAAGGAGGTTCACACCTCCCTTAGGGTGTAAGCTATGTGAAGAGATAGATGAGACTGAGCCTCATAATTTACAAGGCTTTAAAGCCCACCTGATTATTATCAAGCCCCTTCTGTCAGGTTCTATTTTCCCCTCAGTCAGAAAACTTATTTGTAGCTTAGACAGCACCTTTCTTAGCTCCTCCAATAATGATGCTGTCCTTTGTTCTAGACCCTGCCTAGTCCATCTGGGCCTCATTCCTCTGTAATCATAGCCTCTACTCTACCACCAATGCCTCTACTCCCAACCTCTGTGTACTGATGGTCTTCTCCCCACTTAACGTTGTATGATTGTTCAAAATTTCTGTACAGACAAACCCCGCTACCTGCAAAAGCTAAGTGGCCTCTCTCCAGTCTTGGCTGGAATCAGCTTTAAGCCACATCCATCAAATTATCCCCACAAGGGTCCAGAGACCCCCCCATTTCCTCTCCTCTATGAAATCCTCTCATTACCTGGTTAATGATACTCTTAGTATCATTGGTTACTATTCTCACCCTGTCTTTTGTACTACAGCGTCTAAGCGTTTACAGCAGGTTATAATGGAACAAACGAAGGCATTCAGCAACCAGGCAGTCAACCAAATGCTGTTATACTCGGGATATACTCAGCTCCCCACCCAGCAGACAGAGGGCTTAAAACATCACCCTATGCCAGCGAAGAGAACCTCATCGCCCCATGTCAGCAGGAAGTAGCTCTAAAGACAGATCATCGTCCCTCCACCCCTCCTGGACTTTTGGGACTAATATAATCCCATACAAATCCTGCTTTATAAAAAACAAAAGGGGGGAATGTTAGGAAACTGGCGCAGTTTTAGCCAGGTGGCCGCATGGCCCAGCTACCTGAGCATGGCTCCACCCCCATCCTAATTGGATTCACTGCTCCTGCTTCCCTGCCCACCCTCAGGCAAAGTTTTAAAAGGGCCTGTTCCTGAACATGTGCTCTCTTGGCTCTTCTCTCTTGGTTCTGCTCTCTAGTCTCCTCTTCTCGTCTCTCTTCTCCCTCCTCTCTGTCTCTCTCTCTCATAGTCTCCTTCTCTTTTTCCTTCACCGTCCCTTCACTCTGGTCTGTAGGGTGTTCCCCAATAAACCCTTTCCCTTAAAAAAAAAAAAGTACACACACTATAAGTCATCTATAGTAGATTTCAAAATTAAGCATAACTTATAAGACATTAAAAGCCAGGGTAAAATTGACCTTGAAGAGTGGTAGTGCTTCTAGGTGCAGGTAGTGAGATTTTTTTCAAACTGAGTGGAGCTTATCGGTGTACCTTTGCCTTACTAAAAAAAAAAAAAAAATCATCCAGCAATACACTCATTATTTTGTACATTTATGCTATGTATATTACTCTTTATAAATAATTGAATTTTCAAAATGGGAGTGGTATTTTGAGAGTCACTACACATCACCTTGTAAGTAGCAATTATTATTAAATCTTCAAATGCTAAACTTGAATATTTAAACCATAATAAAAATGCTGTGTAGTTGTAGAAATCATGGATCATTTAAGTTACAGATCTCTGCAGATAGTTCCATGAGAACTTGGAAATAATCCTCTGTAATTTCACTTATACATATGTGCATATGTATGTATATGCATATTAATTCCACATACATATATATATTAGAAAAATATACATGTATCTATGTATATATATATGAACAAAGTGAAGTGGCTCATGGGTTTTAACTATGATGCTAGCAATCAACTAGCTATATATGGGGGGTGTGAATATACATGTGTATAACTAGATATACATGTATTTACTTTTCAAGTTAGAACCATAAATGAAGAAAAAAACATCATTTTTTACATCTTTATTTTTCTTTATTTATTCTACTAAATTTATACTTAACTATTTTTCTGTAATTATTCTGTCCTCTCAGATTATGCACATTCATTCCAATACATAAGCATTTGGACACATAAACATATGTACATATTTATACAGTATCATGATGTTTTGATACACATACACATCATTGAATGATCAAATCAAAGTAAAAATATCTCCACAAATATTTATCATTTCTTTATGGTAAAATTATTGAAAACCCTCTCATAAGTCTTTTAAAGAAAGATATATAGAACATTCAGGAAGGGTGTCTATTCAAATTTCTCTTCCTTCTCAGTACCAAAAGGAAAACATACACAGTCACTAGATGATCAGCCTCCCATTGGATTCTGTCAATGATTTTTAGTTAATATGGTTTTTTGTTAGCTATATGTCTGTCTAACAGTGGTAAATAAGCTACAACATCACAAGCCAAATCCAAAAATCAACTCATAATGGTATAATTCTCTCCACACTTTACTTTACTTGCTTGCATTTAAACACTATATATGTTTATAGAAAATAAGTATTAAATATGTACTCTTACTTATCTCATTTAGGTATTTTTAGTTTAGTTACTTTTTTTTACAGAAAATCCTATCCATTTTTAAGTTTTCCTAAAATATGGGAAAACCTAAATTGTAAGGAAACACATGAACAATGTTTGTTTCTGCCAGTGAATAGGGGGTTTGATTTCCCAGAGGGCAAGTGGTAAGTGCAGAAAGGAAGTGAGGCAAGGTTTTGCGGGAATTACTTGAGCCTTGAAGAAATTTAGAAGGTTTGGAAGTTAAATAAGGTTCAAGTTGGTTCTTATTGTGAATGTCTAAACTGCTTTGCCCTTCCTGGGTGAAGCGCCATAAACTCAGGTGTGAACAGACTGTAAAATGGGCTTTTCTTGTGCAACAAGCATCAGCCAAATTGTGATCTTGTTTAAACACATATGGCAGCAGCCTGTTTGGTGGGAAAGTTTTGTGTGTAAAGCTGAGGAACTTATCAAACGGAAGTAATTCCTAAATTATGTTTGAATCATGGGATGATTCTTAAATTTCTTTAAATGTATTAAGGAACTTTTACACTCAAGTAAAGATTGAGGTATGTATACTTAATAGAGTGTATCTCAATTCCATATAGATTAAAATTTTTAAAAACATTATTGATATGTGTTAGATAAGAAAAATATAAAGTATACCTATAAGTGTATCTAAATTAAAAAGGCATGAAGAATTGAGTTTACATTTGTCATAACTCAGGCTCATCACAGAATGACTACGTAGCAACTAAAGTTGGTAATTTCAATTATGAAAACAAGAAAACAAAGTGGGTGTTAATATGAGTTTTTAAGTGAGTAATTCTTCTTTTGAAACTGTCATTCATTCATTCATTCATTCAATTCAGAGACAAGAAGAGAGTGAGAGAGAGACAACTTTCATCCACTGGTTCACTCCCCAAATTCCCTCAAGAATTGGGACTAAGCCAGGCTACGCCAGGCAAAGTCAGAAGCCAAGAACTGAATCCAGACCTCCCGTGTGGGTGACAAAGACCCCACCACACGCTGTCTCCAGGACGAACATTAGAAGGAAGCTGGAATCAGGACTCAGACTGTGGCTCTTAAATGGAGTGCACGATTCTTATGCACTAGGCTAAAATGAATAATTTTTATTGCGGTTTCAGTTTTATAAAGTGAGTACATGTTTATTACAGAATGGACAGATAGAAGCTGCAGTAATGACAAATAACATATATTAAATTACTTATATGACTCAGATGCTTTATGCCAGTATGCTTAGTCTCAGAATAAGTTTACGAGGTAGCCATTATAATTTTTAAATGTTTTATAGATGAGAAAACGGAGGCAGAGGTTGGCTGTTTTCCAAGTCACATAGCCAGTAGGTAGCAAAGTTAGGATTCAATTCCAGTTCTCTTTGACTTAGTATAACAAACCTACAAAAAAAAAAACAGAAAAGAAATATCATATTTTGTTTTGATATAAATATATTTATATTCCCAGACAGGAGTCTCTCTAAATTCAGTAGTGATAGCTGATATTTACTGTTATTTTTAATTAAAGTTAAGTTTCCTTATGAGTTCCTTCTCTTCCCAATTTTTAAGGCTTTCCAGGAAGTGTTATTCAGAAAAGCATTGTTAATAGAAAGAACACACTTAAACATAATAAAAGCCTTATATGACAAACCACAATCTACATCTTATTAAATGAGGAAAAGGTTTAAGTATTTACTGTAAAATCTTGAAGTAGACAAGCATGTCTACAGACGTCATTCAGAGTATTCAACATAGTACTGGAAGTTTTGAACAGACCCATTAGGCAGGAGAATGAAATAAAAAGCACGTAAATAGGAAAAAAGGGAAGTCAAATTATTCCTTTTTGTACATGACATGATTCTATATATGCAGAAACTTAAAGATTGCACCGAGACTATTAGAACTGGTAAACAAATTCAGTAAAGTTGTAGGATACAAAATCAACACACACAAATCAGTAGGATTTTTATACACCAATAATGAATTTGATGAAAAATAATTTAGAAGAGCAAACCTATTCATAATAGCTGTGAAAATAACCTTGGATAAATTTAAACAAGGATGTGAAAGAATTTTACAGAGAAAATTACAAAATATTGATGAAAGAAATTCAAATAAACAAAAAATTAGAAAGACCTCCCATGTCCAGGAAAGGAAGAATCAATATTATTAAAATGTGCATATTATCTAAAGCTATTTATAGATTCAATGTAATCACAAACAAAATAACAATGACATTTTCACAAAAGCAGAAACACAATCATAAAATTCATATGGAAACACAAAAGACGCTGAAGAGCCAAAGCAATTTTGATTTAAAAAAAAAAAAAACTGTGGACACCACAATACCAGATTTCTTGATGTACTATACTACAGAGCTATTATAGCCAAAACAGCATGGTACTGACATAAAAAGAGACACAATCGTCAATGGATTGTAATAGAGGTCCCAGAAATTAATTCTCACACCTAAAGCCAACTGATCTTTGACAAAGTTGCAAAAAAACATACAGTGGAGAAAGAATAATCTCTTCAATATACTGTGCTGAGAATACTAGACAGCAAATGCACAAAATTGAAACTTTACCCCTACTTCTCACTCTATCAAAGAATCAGCTAAAAATGGATCAAAGATCTAAATATTAAGCATGAAACTATGAAACTACTAGGAGAAAACACAAGGGAAATACTTCAAGGCATTTGCAATGATTTTTTTTGGGGGGGGGGTATAAGACTCCAAATACAGACAACAAAAACAAAAAAAGGCAAATGGAATTATATCAAGCTAAGGAACATCTGTAAAGCAAAAGGGACCATCAACAGAATAAAGAGACAAAAACATAATGGAAAAGATATTGCAAAATATTCATCTGATAAAGAATTGATACCCAGAATATCTAAGAAACTTAAAAAGTCCAAACTAAAATCAAAATATTCAAGTTAAGAAATGGGCAAAGGACTGAAATAGACATTTATTAGAATTAAAAATGGCCAACAAATACATGACAAAAATGATCAATTTCACTATCCATAGGAAAATGAAGATCAAAACCACAAAAAAGAGATATCTCACTCAAGTTAGAATGGATATTATCAAAAAGGTAAAAAATAACAGATGCTGGTTAGGATGTGGAAAAAAGAAGCCTTTATAATGACTTTGGACATGAAAATTTTTACAATAATTATGTAAAATAGCATGGAGGGTCCTTAAAAAAGTAAAAGTATGTTTACCATATGACCAACTATTCCACTTTTGGAAATATAGCTAAAGGAAATAAAGTCAATATATGAAAGAAATTCCTGCACTCCCATGTTCATTACAGCACTATTCACAATAGTCAAGATATAGAATCAACCTATATGTCCAATGATGGACGAATAGATAAAGAAACTGTGGTATATGATTATATGTGATATATATATATGTATATATATATATATGAGGTATATATATATATACATATATATGTATATATACACATATACAATGGAATATTATTTATCCATAAAAGAAATGAAATCCTGATATTTGCAACCAAATGGATGGAATGGGAGATAGTTACATTAAATGAAATAAGTTATACACAGAAAGACAAATGTCATGTGTTCTCTTGTGTGCAGAAGTTAAAAAAAATAGCTGATCTGAACTTAGGACAGTGATTACTGGGAATTGGGAAGGATGGGTATACAGGGAATAGAAGTAGGTTAGATAATGGGAACCAAAATACTGTCATATAGAAGTAACAAGTTCTATTGTTCCATAGCACAGTGGGGTGACTATAGTTCACAATAACGTATTATATACAGTATAAAGAACTAGTAGGAAGGAGCTGGTAGATAAGGAAATGGAAACCTTTGTTGCCCGGTTTGCTCCACTGACTTGTGTATATCTGTTGCAGTATTGTACTGTATCCCATAAAAATATGCAGTTATTACATACTAATCAAAAATTTAAAAATAGATAATTTAAGGAGATTTTGAAAAAGAAAAACTTGATTAAATAAATGCACTCTAATTCTTAACTGAAAAATCTGTATCTTTAGAGGCACACAAATGTCTATTAAAGGAGATAACAATGCTATTACTTTCCCTCATTTTTCATGACTGTTGCAAAAAACACAGAATTTGTGTTCTTAAAACACAGGCTCGTTTCTCTTTTGGTCCATTTTATTGATCTGTGCCCATGAAAGATGTTCTCACCATGTTGACGGTAGATGTTCCAGAAATAGCACCTAACAATGAATCATCAGGTGTGAGTAACTCTGCCCTTACTGTTTTCTGCCTCTCTCTGGCTTTGGCCACAACAGCCCCTGAGTTATGTCCTTCAAAACCTTACAAAGAATGTTGCATTCTTTGTTCTTGGATGACATTAGCAACTGATTTCAGTGCCATAAGATCAAATTTCTTATGTTTCAAATTTTAATAATCTCTCAAGCCAGATCCCTACTACAAACGGTTTAAGAATGTGAACAATTCCACCTCAGTGTGATGGTTAAGATGATGTACTTGTTGCTGGTCATGAGCTATGAAAGTTAAGTTGAAGCCTTACTATATTCACTGTAAAAACACATAGGACCTAGGGCTTCTGAAGTACAGAGAAATACCATGGTGACATTGAATGTGTGTACATCTGTTTTAAAGAAAATTTTTTTTTTACTTTCAAAACTTTTTCATTAGTTCAGCAATGATGTTTATGAAATTATTTTATGGGAGAACACCCATACAAATCATTTATACTTAAAATATGTATAGATTTTATTTTTGGTTTAACACTTTCTTTGAGAGGTACCCAAAAATTTGTGACATGAGAAAAATAAAGAAAATAATAAAACACATTAAAATCTTTCCTTAACACATACTAAACTGAGCTCCTGTATACAAAGAGAATTGAAAATGAATCTTGATGTGAATGCAAGGGAAGAGGGAGTGGGAAAGGGAAGGGTAACGGGGGGGAGGGGAGGTATGGGTGGGGAAGCCATTGCAATCCACAAGTTGTACCTTGGAAATTTATATTCTAATAAAAAAAATGTAAAAAAAATTAAAAAAAAATAAAACACACTTTCATGATCAAAACTCTAAGCAAACTGGGTATGGAAGGTACATTCCTCAATACAATCAAAGCAATTTATGAAAAAACCATGGCCAACATCCTATTGAATGGGGAAAAGTTGGAAGCATTTCCACTGAGATCTGATACCAGACAGGGATGCCCACTTTCACCATTGCTATTCACTATACTATTGGAAGTTTTAGCCAGAGCCATTAGGCAAGAAAAAGAAATTAAAGGGATACAAATTGGGAAGGAAGAACTCAAACTATCCCTCTTTGAAGATGATATGATTCTTTATTTAGGGGATCCAAAGAACTCCACTAAGAGACTATTGGAACTCATAGAAGAGTTTGGAAAAGTAGCAGGATATAAAATCAATGCGCAAAAATCAACAGCCTTGGTATACACAGGCAATGCCATGGCTGAGTAAAAACTCCTAAGATCAATTCAATTAACAATAGCTACAACAACAGTCAAATACCTTGGAATAAACTTAACCAAGGATGTTAAAGATCTCTATGATGAAAATTACAAAATCTTAAAGAAAGAAATAGAAGATACCAAAAAATGGAAACATCTTCCATGCTCATGGATTGGAAGAATCAATATCATCAAAATGTCCATTCTCCCAAATACAATTTAAAGATTCAATGCAAAACCTATCACAATACCAAAGACATTCTTCTCAAATCTAGAAAAAATGATGCTGAAATTCATATGGAGACACAGGAGACCTCGAATGGCTAAAGCAATCTTGTACAACAAAAACAAAGCCATGGGCATCAAATACCAGATTTCAGTACATACTACAGGGCAATTGTTATCAAAAAAGCATGGTACTGGTACAGAAACAGATGGATAGAACAATGGAACAGAATAGAAACACCAGAAATCAATCCAAACATCTACAGCCAACTTATATTTGATCAGCGATCTAAAACCAATGCCTTGGGTAAGGACAGTCTATTCAATAAATGGTGCTAGGAAAACTGGATTTCCACGTGCAGAAGCATGAAGCAAGACCCTTACCTTTCACCTTACACAAAAATTCACTCAACATGGATTTAAGACTTAAATCTACTACCTGACACCATCAAATTATTAGAGATCATTGGAGACACCCTGCAAGATATAGGTATGGGCAAAAACTTCCTAGAAAAGACCCTGGAGGCACAGGCAGTCAAAGCCAAAATTAACTATTGGGATTGCATCGAACTGAGAAGTTTCTGTACTGCAAAAGAAACAGTCAAGAGAGTGAAGAGGCAACCGATAGAATGGGAAAAAAAATATTTTCAAACTACACAACAAATAAAGGACTAATAACCAGAATCTACAAAGAGATCAAGAAACTCCACAACAACAACAACAAAAACCAACTTAAGAAATGGGCCAAAGATCTCAATAGACATTTATCAAAAGAGGAAATCCAAATGGCCAACAGGCACATGAAAAAATTTTCAAGATCATTAGCAGTCAGGGAAACGCAAGTCAAAACCACAATGAGGTTTCACCTCACCCCGGTTAGAATGGCTCACATTCAGAAATCTACCAACAATTGATGCTAGAGGGGATGTAGGGAAAAAGGGACACTAACCCACTGTTGGTGGGAATGCAAACTGGTTATGCAACAATGGAAGTCAGTCTGGAGATTCCTCAGAAACCTGAATACAACCCTACCACACAACCCAGCCATCCCATTCCTTGGAATTTACCCAAAGGAAATTAAATTAGCAAACAAAAAAGCTGTCTGCACATTAATGTTTATTACAGCTCAATTCACAAGAGCTAGGACCTGGAACCAACCCAAATGCACATCAACAGTAGACTGGATAAAGAAATTATGTGACATGTACTCTATAGAATACTATACAGCAGTCAAAAACAATGAAATCCAGTCATTTGCAACAAAATGAAGGAATCTGGAAAACATTATGCTGAGTGAATTAAACCTGTTCCAAAGGCACAAATATCATATGTTCTCCCTGATCAGTGACAACTAACTGAACACCATAAGGGAAACCTGTTGAAGTGAAATGGACACTATGAGAAACAGTGACTTAATCAGCTCTTGTTCTGACTGTTGATGTACAATGTAATATTTTATCCATTTTAGCATTTTTTCTCTGTTTTCTTCTAGTACTATTGGTTGAACTCTGTAATTAACACACAATTATTCTTAGGTGTTTAAATTTTACTGAAAAGTGATCCATGCTAACTATAAAAGTGGGAACAAGAGAGGGAAGAGATGTACAATTTGGGACATGCTCAATTGGACCTGCCCCAAATGATGGAGGTAGAATTGTGCCAGGGGATTCCAATACAATCCCATCAAGGTGGCATGTACCAATGCCATCTCACTAGTCCAAGTGATCAATTTCAGTTCACAATTGATCACACTGATAGGTCTAAGAGTCAAAGGGATCACACAAACAAGACTAGTGTCTGCTAATACTAACTGATAGAATAAAAAAGGGAGAGAATGATCCAACATGGGAAGCGAGATACACAGCAGACTCATAGAATGGCAGATGTCATAAATAGCACTCTGGCTTCAGAATCAGCCCTTAAGGCATTCAGATCTGGCTCAAGAGCCCATGAGAATATTTTAGGCATGGAAAGCCAAGACACTCTGGAAAAAACAAAAAAAAAGAAGAAGACCTAAATGAAAGATCTCTGAGAGTGAGATCCCAGTGGAAAGAACGGGGCCATCAAAGAAGGAGGTACCTTTCTCTGAAGGGAGAAGAGAACTTCCACTTTGACTATGACCCTGTCGGAATAAGATCGTAGTCGGTGAACACTAAAGGCTTTCATAGCCTTGGCAACTCATGACTAGAGCCTAGGGAGATTACTGACGCCATAAACAAGAGTGCCAAATTGCTAAGTCAACAACAGGAGTCACTGTGTACTTACTTCTCATGGGGGATCTGTCTTTAATGTGTTGTCCAATGTGAAGTAATGCTATAACTAGTAATGAAACAATATTTTACACTTTGTGTTTCTGTGTGGGTGCAAACTGATGAAATCTTTACTTAATATATGCTAAACTGATCTTCTGTATATAAAGATAATTGAAAATGAATCTTGATGTGAATGAAATAGGAGAGGGAGGGTGAGTTAGTAGGGGTATGACTGGGAGGGAAATTATTGGGGGGGCACTGCAATCCATAAACTGTACTTTGGAAATATATATTTACTAAATAAAAAATAAATAAAAAAAGAAAATGCAAACTGGAAGGCATTATCTTATCCAGTGTAGTAGTCTTATGTTGTACTGCATTTCTTTTCTCTGCTCACTGGACTTTTTAAATTATTATTAAACACATGGAAATCAAACCATTTCTGAGCAAATCTCTAATTACCGAATGCACACCACTATTTGAAAATTAACTTCCACAAGAAAAACTGCAGGTAGAAGTAATAGCATACAAAAGCTTTGGCCTAATTTCTACTTCAACCAGTGAATTTTGAGGATGGGCATTTCAACAATCTAGTTCACTTCCAGCTTTGTAAAGTAGATACAAATTGTTATTATACCATTATCCTAGAGGCCATGAGAAATAAAGCAGCTGGGTTTTTTTTTCCAAGAAGAAAGATGATTCACACTCTTTTTATTGGACCTACATATTTGAGAGAATAAAGTGGTAAAAAGTAATACAATTCTCAAGTATAATTAATTTGAGCAAAATCATCATATCGTGAAAAAAAGTCACCAATGTGAACACCTGAGTCTGTCTCTTCTCTCTAATGCAGCCTAACCATTAGTCTGATTTACTGCCATTTTGAAATGGTCAACTAAAAACATCAACCATCCATATCACCTATTATTGGTTTACAAATGCATTGAACATTTAGGTAAATGAAGATTCTTGACTCTAAGTTTTCTGGATTTTTTTCTGAATGTTCTGAATACTTATCTTAATACGCAACCTACTTCCTCAGAGGAGAAGCAAATATGGCTTTGCAGGATAGGCAATGTACTCCTCTGGAAATCAATTTACTAACTGACCTTATTTTTACATTTTTTAAAATGTATTTATTTGAAAGGCAAACCTAGAAGGACATAGAAAGATGGAAACCAATCTCCTATCCGTGGTTAACTCTTCAAATTCTGGGAACAGCAGGGGCTGGGCTGGACTGAAGCTGAGAGCCAGGAACTCAACCTGGGTCTCCCAAGTGGGTGGCAAAAGCCCAAGTACTTGAACCATTTCCTGATGCCTTCTGGGGTACATATTGACTGCCAGCTAGAATCCAGAGTAGAGTTAAGACTCAAAGCCAGGAACACTGACGAGGGACAAGAGTAAACCAAGTGGCATTTTAACCACTGTGCCAAATGCCTGCTTCAATAATTGACCTTCCAAGGCCCTCTTAAATCATTTTCCCAGATTGGACTTCAGTGCGAATTCAGTGCCTCTCCCTGCTGAATGGGGAGAGTGAAGGAGCAGACACCACCTTCTGTGAGTTTCTATGGTTGTGTTTTTCTGACCAGCATGAAATCATAGAATGATTTCTTTCCTGTTCTTCAAGTCATCCCGCATTTTTTATTTAGAATTCCTTAAATCAACATTTTTCTTCTACTTGAGAAAAGCCATCATTTTCATTTTTATAGAAATCAAGTGAGCATTCC
Organism: Sylvilagus floridanus; assembly: GCA_949820135.1. NCBI lineage: Eukaryota > Metazoa > Chordata > Mammalia > Lagomorpha > Leporidae > Sylvilagus > Sylvilagus floridanus. Next base: position 106,823,733 of record OX463236.1, on the reverse strand, counting down.
TATTTTTTTTAATTTATTTGAAAGGTAGAGTTACAGACAGTGAGAGGGAAAGACAGAAAGAGAGGTCTTCCTTCCATTGGTCCACTCCCCAGATGGCCACAACAGCCAGAGCTGTGCCAATCCAAAGCTAGGAGCCAGGAGCTTCTTCCGGGTCTCCCAAATGGGTGCAGGAGCCCAGCACTTGGGCCATCTTCTACTGCTTTCCCAGGCCATAGCAAAGTGAGTTGGGTTGCAAGCGGGGCATCCGGGGCTCAAACCAGCGCCCATATGGGATGCTGGCACCGCAGACAGAGGATTAACCTACTGCACCACGGAGTCGGCCTGAGCATTCCTATCTTTAACATTAGTCATCTATGCTTCTGCAATAGAACATATCCAACTAAAATATCTGGATGTGGTATTTTGTTGCATGAGAGAGACAGACTTAGACTCAGGAATTTCATTGAAGACAAATGTTCTAACTCTAGTAATATATGCCATCAAAGGGAAAATAAGTTGGGGTTGACGTGGCTCAGTGGGTTAAGCCACCGCCGCCTATGACACTAGAATCCTGTATTAGATTACCAGTTTGAGCATGAGCAGCTCAGCTTTTTATCCAGCTCCCTGCTAATGTGCCTGGAGAACCAGCAGGAGATGGCCCAAGTATTTGGGCCCCTACCACCACATGGGAAACCAGAATGGAATTTTGGGCTTCTGGCTTGGCCTGGCTTGGGGATTATATCAGAAGATGGAAGATCTCTCTTTTCCTCTTTCTCTCACTCTGCCTTTAAAATGAATAAAATAAATCTCAAAAAAAAGATTTATTCTGCATATAAAAACAGATATCCAGATAAATATTTTGTCTTTCCTGAATTATTATAATTATTACAACTGTTATTTACTATTCTCTTGCATTGTCTTCATTTATTCTGTGTGAATAGACATCTGTTACAATTTAACCTGCAACATTTACTAAAATAGGAAAAAGACCAATTTTGTCACAATGTATTTTATTATATGTGTCATTAGTGATTCTTATCAATTATTGCATTAAAGGTTACCACAATGTCTGTGATATGTAGGAACAGTGCATAACTTACCATAGTTTACTGAAGGTCACTAACTGGGTCTAGCTTTCTGGTATTTCTACCTTTTTTCCTGTACCTATTAAGTACAAGGAGGGAAAGACTATAGGAAGTAAATACAGTGAGAGTGTTTTTATTCACCATGTAATTTGAGAAATTTATATAGTCTTCTAATAGGAAATCCCACACCAGGAAGGAATAGTCTCCATATATCCCTCTGTTGGTGATGTTATTAGGTGCCAAAGTCCTACTACAAATTCAGAGCATCCTATTTATGGCAGGGATGAGTTTCTCATCTTTTCAATGAAGATTCTATCCTCCTTTTCCTACAGGTGGTGAAATTTACAGAGAGCAATTGCCTGTCTTAAACCAGGATGTGCAGAAATCAAGTGCAGAGTCAAAAATAGGACACGAATATCCTGACCCCTAACCTCTCCTTCAATCCAGAGCACTGATTTTCTCCCTGCTCCATGGTAGCAATAGTGGGCATAGCCAGATGCCAAGAACCTGTTTCTTGTGTCATCAAGAAATAAATTTCACGGGTAAGGGAGCTCAGCTAGTCACTGATTGCAAAGCACTTTGAAAATGGAAAACCAAATACAGTGTAAGTATTAGGTGCTGCTATTATTCAGAAGTAAGAAACTGAGTGCATAGCTATCATTATGATTATTTGTAACTGGGATACAGAAAAATTTAGGAAGGGAAGCAGGCAGGGCCATAGGTAACATGATTGAACAACATGAAGAAGTTTCACTAAGAAACTTATTTTAGTAAGGCATCAGACCCTAAAGCAATTCCTGGAGGCTTTGATTATATAAATATATTAGTAGCCCTTTTATTTTTTAAATGTTCTCAGGGCATAATGAAACAGTGATGACTATTAGGTAGAGCATTTTTCTCAGGTTGAACTACAAATAAGAAACACTCTTCTGAGCAAAGTGCAATGATCCTTAAAATGGAAACTATGATGAAGGAACTGACAAAGAGTGTAATGACTCATAGTATTTAAAGCTAGACATTTAAGTAAACTCCTTCAAAATTCTCCCACTGATCATGGAACATCTTGCTTAGGGGAAATTGCCATCACTAAGCATCATCATACATAAAGGTTCAATGAGTCAGCTTTACCCGTCCCCCACACCGGGGAAAGAGCTCCCGAGAAAAGCTCTACCTTGATGCAATGTCTAAGTGAAGAGTGATTTTCATCTTCATCTTTTGGCTAATTTTCATATGTTCCACTTTGGACATGACCTCCCTCTTTTCTTCAGCCATCCAACTTAAGAGTCAGTTTTGAAAGCCTAACCAAAAGCCTTGTGTCTTCAATGAAGCCTTCACTAATGAGCTCATCTCACGGTAACGACTCCCTTCCATTAGCTGGTCAGTGCCCAACATTAAGGTAGTTTTCAATGTTTTTCTTGTAAGTTTTAAATATACCAAAAATGGAAGCAATAATTCAATAACTACCCATTTATCCATAGCAGCAACTCAACAGTTGACATGTTTTCTTATTTATTTTTGTTTTTGCTAAACCATTCAAAATAAGCTGTAGACATAATGATTCTTACTAACTGAGCAATCTGCAGCATATAAAATCATACAGACCCTAGCTCTCAATGCCTCCATATTCTGCGGCAGTCAGGTAGATTGCCCTAAAAGAAATGTGGACCTAACTTTTGGTTCCGGCAATGACATATTTCAAAAACTCCTAACCTTCCACTAATAGAAACTTTTTTAGAAAGAGTTAAAATTTAGGTATTGCAGAGTTTGCAACACAGTCAAGCTTTGAAAGGCCAGGATTTCATAAACAAGTAGTATAAATTGAGATGAGTCCAATATCTACATGCATCTTTTCTTATTGGGCATATGCTGATTCTTGAGAAAAGTAAAGCAAGTTGCTAAGAATCCACAAAAGAAGATGTATGCCAGGAGGCAAAAACAAAACAAAGCAAACAAACAAAAAAACCATAGAGTTGTAAGCAATTTCACAGAGCTAGGAAAGCAAAAGTTAGAGTACATATCATTTCAAATAGTCAAGATATAGAAAACCAAGATTTATGAAAAAGTGAAATTCATAAACAAACTTTTGGCAATTATTTTCCCATTAAGAAATTTTTCAAACTTTTTAGCTTCACAGGTCAAATAACCAAGCAGATGGCAATTATTAAAATGTAGAATATCTGTTGTCTAATCACTCAAAAGAGAAAAACTAAAGTTCAAGACATGACTGGGGAAAGGATTCTGGTAAGTAACTAAGGTTCTCAACTGAAACTCTTATATGGAAAAAACTCTAAGAATTGGGTAAATCAGAGGTAGATCAAAACTTAGAGAGATTACAATTGCAACTTAAATCATCACAGTCCCCAGTTGGCTTGTGGTGATCTAAGCTACCCTAGCTTCCTACTAGAAGATCTATTATAGTTCATTTGCTAAAGGAAAATAGTATCATCTACCATCTCTATAATATTTTATCCAAAATATCTAGTATTAATTCAAAAAATTACCCTCCACATCAAGAAAAAGGACCAGTGTAAAAGAAAAAGAAAGAGAAGAAGAAGGGTAAGAGGAGGAGGAGGAGGGAGAGGAAGAGGAAGAAGAAGAAGATTACAAATTAAGATACTTATGTCCCACATTGGTGTACCTGGGTTTGATTCTCAGTTCTGGCTCCTAGTTCCAGCTTTATGCTAATGCATTCTGGGAAGGTGCAGCGAAGGCTCAGGTCCTGGATTCCTGCCACGCCCATAGGAGACTCAATTGGTTTCCAGCTCTCAGCTTTGCCCCAGCTCAACTCTAGCTACTGTGGGCATTTGAGGGGTGAACCAGTCTCTCTCTCCTTCTTTTTTCTCTCTCTATTTCTATACCTCTCATATAACTGAAAAAAAAAAGTGAAATGAAACAAAATAACAAGAAGTGAAAGAAAATCATTCATAGGTGACCCATATTTTGGAGTTATCAGAAATGGATTTTTAAATAACTATAATTGTTGCATTTTAAATGAAAAAATTATCTGAGAATTAGAGTCTTTAAGTGTAAAATAAAATATGAACTTAAAGTGAGATGAACTGAAATGAAAAACACAATAGATAGGCTTAAAACTAGATTAGACTCAAGAAACAGGGGATCAGTCAAAGAGAAAATGCCTCAGTACAAAATACAGGGATTAAATTATGATTAAAAATAAATTAAAGATACAGAAAATAGCATAAAATATGTGAGATGTGGTAAATTTCATATATGTATGATATTCTAGCAAAGGAGAAAAGAGATTGTGCTGAAGGAATATTCGAAAAGAATGTTCAAAAACTTTCCAAGGGGCCGGTGCTGTGGTGCAGTGGGTTAATGACCTGGCCTGAAGCGCTGGCATCCCATATGAGCGCCGGTTCGAGACCCAGCTGCTCCACTTCCAATCCAGCTGTCTACTGTGGCCTGGGAAAGCAGTAGAAGATGGCCCAAGTCCTTGGGCCCCTGCACCTGCATGGGAGACCTGGAAGAAGCTCCTGGCTCCTGGCTTCGGGTCGGCCCAGCTCCGGCTGTTGTGGCCAGTTGGGGAGTGAGCCATCTAATGGAAGATCTCTCTCTCTCTCTCTCTCTCCCCCTATCCTCTCTGTATATAACTCTGACTTTCAAATAAATAAATAAATCTTAAAAAAAAAAACTTTCCAAAACTAATGAAAGAAAAGACACAGATGTAAGAACAACAAAGTCCCAAGCAGACAAGACTAAAAGTAAACCACATCTAGTAATAACATAAAAACCAGTGAAAATAAAAGAAAATAACAAAAACTGAAAAGTTATTAGAGAAATAAAAAAGGCACATTTACCTTAAAAGAATGATTTTTCTGCTGGCTTCTAAAGTGACACAATTTAAGATGGAAAACAGCTTCACAAACTTTTAAAGTACTGAAAGAAAATAACTACAACATGCAATTCTATACCTACCTAATATTTCCTTCAAAATACAATGTGAAATAAACTATAAAGTTCTAAGATGTTTAAAATCTAAGTGTAAATTATTTACAAATTTAAGTATATGACCTATTTTTAGTTAATTTTGCATACCACAGAAGCTTCTTGTTAAAATTCCTCTTCTTTTCTTTTTCCAGTGATTATCCAACTGTTCTAACACAAAGTGTTGTAAGTGTTATTCTTCCTCCACTGGATTGCTTTTGCATTTACATTGAAAACCACTCCTAGTTCATACTTGTTTAATTCTATTTCTAAGATCTCTATTCTGTTCCATTATTTTATATGTCTAATACCTCCAATAGCATTCACTGTTGTAAAACATCCTGAAAATGAATTGAATGATTTCTCCAACATTATTCCTCATCCCTAGAATTATTTTTGTTGTTCCATTTCCTTTGCATTTTCATATAAATTTAGAATAATCTTACTAATATCTACCAAAAATCTGACTAGGATTTTGAAAAGAATTGTATGTAATCTGTATAACAATTTGAAAAGAATTGATATGTTGGATTCTATATGGAGTTGAGGTGAAATTATAACTGAATGTTAGGTTTTCTAATATATGAAAATGAAACATTCTCCATTTATTTAGATCTTCCTCAATGTTTTTCCTCCCCATTTTCAGCATCCAAGTCCCATAAATGTTTTGTTAAATTTACACTCAAGTAACTTATTTTCTTTGAGCAACTATAAATGGCTTTGCATTTTTACTTTTGGTTTACTTGCTAATATTTCCATGTTAGTGCTAATATTTAAAGTAGCTAATTTTTTTGTCAATCTTGTTGCTGTAATCTTGTTTATCTCATTTAATTGTTTTAGGAGTTCTTTCAAGCTTATTTTGTTTTGTTTCGTTTTTTATAGTTTCTGGGATTTTCTATATCAAACCATTTAAAATCCAAATAGAGAGCTTTCTTTCTTGATTGTTTCCTTTCTTGATGTATCATAGTGGCTGCATCTTCCTGTACTATGTTGAATGTGTTAAGATCAAATTCCTATCTTGTTCTCAGTCTTTGCAGAAAGGTATTCAGCATTTCACCATCAGACGTGTTAGCTGGGGAGGATGCAGAGTGTAGATCTGTGTCCTTGCAGCTCCACTTTCAGTCCCGCTTACTGTCAACACATCCTGGAAGCCTCAAGTCCTTGGGGCCCTATCACACAGGGGTTCAAGGTTCTTGGCTTTCAGGCTGTCCCAGCCCAGGCAGTTGCAGTCATTAATGGAGTGCCAAAGGATCTAAGATCTATTTCTCTCTCTGTATCCCTCTCCTTGTCACTTATCTTTCAAGCAAATAAAAGTAAACATTAAAATATATATGTTACCTGTAGTTTGTTATGTATGTTTCTAACAAAGTTTAAGCAATTCTTTATAATTCCTAGTTTTATGAGAATTTTTATCATAATTAGATGTTAAATTTTGCCACATGCCTTTCTGCATCAGCATTGTTTAATTGTCTAGTATTGAACTAGCCTTGAATCCTGGAGTAGACCTACTTAGTTATACTGTATAAGTCATTTTTACATATTTATTGATTCTGTTCACTCACGTATTGTGAGAATATTTATATGTAATGGGAGAAAGTATTTGTTGCAGCAGTTAAGGTGCTACTTGGGATGCCTGCATCCACATCTGAGTATATGGTCACATCCAGGCTCCTCCACTGACCATCTGCCTTCCCACTAATGTGCCCCTGAGAGGTAGCAGCGATGATTTCAGTACTTCGATCCCTGTCATTCATATGGAAAACCTTGATGTGGGAGACTACTGCCTTTGGCCTAGCCCATATCTGTCTTTTAATTAGTGTATTTAGAACGTTAGTGAAATTAGTGCTATGTAGAAATTTATATCTGCCATATATTTTTGGTTTTCTGCTTGTTCTATTTTCATGTCTATTTTCTTCTTCTTTTCTACAGGTTACTTAAGCATGTTTAGAAGCCCATTTTGAATAATCTAGGATGTTCTTGCTGTATTTATAAATCTTCTTAGTGATCCTTATAGGTATTATATAATATATACATTACTTATTAAGTCTACTGATATCAATAATTTATCATTTAGAGTGAATTTTAGAAATCTCTTACCCCCATTCTTTATAACATTAGTATAATTCTTACACAATTTGTCAATATATATATGTATAAATTACATATATTTAAAAAATCACAGTCAGCTTCTAAAACTCAGAAGAAAAGGATTTCTAGTAAACAGACTCATATATTTTCATTCTTTTATATATATATATATATATATATATATATATATATATATATAAAGCTTTTATTTAAAGAATATAAATTTCCAAAGTACAGCTTATGGATTACAATGGCTCCCCCCCCCCACAACTTCCCTCCCTCCCACTACCCTCCCCTTTCCTGCTCCCTCTCCCCTTGCATTCACATCAAGATTCATTTTCAATTCTCTTTATACACAGAAGATCAGTTTAGTACATATTACGTAAAGATTTCAACAGTTTGCCCTCACATAGAGACACAAAGTGAAAATACTGCTGGAGTACTAGTTATAGTATTAATTCACAATGTAAAGCACATTAAGGACAGAGATCCTACATGATTTTTTTAAAGAATTGATTAATTATCTATGCAATTTCCAATTTAACACCAAGATTTTTTAATCATTTGCAATTATCTTTATATACAGAAGATCAATTCAAGGCCAGCGCCGTGGCTCAACAGGCTAATCCTCCGCCTTGCGGCGCCGGCACACCGCGTTCTAGTCCCGGTTGGGGCGCCAGATTCCCGGTTGCCCCTCTTCCAGGCCAGCCCTCTGCTGTGGCCCAGGAGTGCAGTGGAGGATGGCCCAAGTGCTTGGGCCCTGCACCCCATGGGAGACCAGGAAAAGCACCTAGCACCTGGCTCCTGCCATCGGACGAGTGCGGTGCGCCGGCCGCAGCGCGCCATCTGCGGCGGCCATTGGAGGGTGAACCAACGGCAAAAGAAGACCTTTCTCTCTGTCTCTCTCTCTCACTGTCCACTCTGCCTGTCAAAAAAAAAAAAGTATAAAAGAAGATCAATTCAGTATATACTATGTAAAGATTTCATCAGTTTACACCCACACAGAAACACAAAGTGTAAAAATATTGTTTCAGTACTAGTTATAGCATTATTTCACATTGGATAACACATTAAGGACAGATCCCCCATGAGAAGTAAGTACACAGTGACTCCTGATGTTGATTTAACAAATTGACACTCTTGTTTATGGCGTCAGTAATCTCCCTAGGCTCTAGTCATGAGTTGCCAAGGCTATGGAAGCCTTTAGCGTTCGCCGACTTCAATCTTATTCCGACAGGGTCATAGTCAAAGTGGAAGTTCTCTCCTCCCTTCAGAGAAAGGTACCTCCTTCTTTGATGGCCCCGTTCTTTCCACTGGGATCTCACTCGCAGAGATCTTTCATTTAGGTCTTTTTTTTTTTTGCCACAGTGTCTTGGCTTTCCATGCCTAAAATACTCTCATGGGCTCTTCAGCCAGATCCAAATGCCTTAAGGGCTGATTCTGAGGCCAGAGTGCTATTTAGGACATCTGCCATTCTATGAGTCTGCTGTGTATCCCGCTTCCCATGTTGGATCATTCTCTCCCTTTTTGATTCTATCAGTTAGTATTAGCAGACACTAGTCATGTTTGTGTGATCCCTTTGACTCTTAGACCTATCAGTGTGATCAATTGTGAACTGAAATTGATCACTTGGACTAGTGAGATGGCCTTGGTACACGCCACCTTGATGGGATTGTATTGGAATTCCCTGGCACAATTCTAACTCCATCATTTGGGGCAGTTCCGATTGAGCATGTCCCAAATTGTACATCTCCTCCCTCTCTTGTTCCCACTTTTATAGTTAGCATGGATCACTTTTCAGTAAAATTTAAACACCTAAGAATAATTGTGTGTTAATTACAGAGTTCAACCACTAGTACTAGGATAAAAAAATACTAAAATGGATATTTCTTTCATCATGTACTTTCTTCTTTCCTTCTTAAATAAATTTATTTCTGTTTATAAAACTTCAGTTGGCCATTCTTTTAAGGTAGTCCTGCTTGCAATGAATTTGCTTAATTTTCCTTCCTCTACTCTTGTTTTGATTCCCCACATTACTGAATGCTATTTTCACCAGCTAGAGAATTCTAGTTTCACAACTGTTTTCTTTTAATGCCTAAAAAATACTGCCCACTCTCTCCTCTATGGCTTCCATAGAGAAAACCACTGTCGTTCAAATTGTTTTCCCCCTGTAGGTAATGTCAGTTCTCTCCGGTTGCTTTACATAATTTTTTTCCTTTGACTTCAGTTTTCAGAGGTTTAACTATGATATATTAGGGTAAATCACTTTAGGTTCCTCATGTCTGAATTTCCATTAGGTTCTGTAACACACTTATGATGTGTGTTTTTTGTGGTCATATTTGGAAAACTTTCTGCCATTCTTTCTTTATTACATTCACAGGGCCACTTTCTTTCTTCTTGCTTCAGAAACTTTGGTGACATAGATATTAGATTACTTGTTATGGTCCCACAGGTGACAGACTTTTCTTCTTTCAGTGCATTTTCACTTTCAGATTGTTTCTATTGCTCTTTCTTCAAGATGAATGGGTCTTTCATCCATTCTCACTTTTTTTTTTAATAACGCTTTTATTTAAAGAATATAAATTTCCAAAATACAGCTTATAGATTACAATGGCTTCCCCCCCCATAACTTCCCCCCCTCCCGCAACCCTCCCCTTTCCCACTCCCTCTCCCCTTGCTTCACATCAAGATTCATTTTCAATTCTCTTTATATACAGAAGATCAGTTTACTATATATTAAGTAAAGATTTCAACAGTTTGCCCTCACATAGCAACACAAAGTGAAAAATACTGTTGGAGTACTAGTTATAGTATAAATTCACAATGTATAGCACATTAAGGACAGAGATCCTACATGATATATTTTTTAAAAAAATGATTAATTTTCTATGCAATTTCCAATTTAACACCAAGATTTTTTTTTCATTTTTAATTATCTATATACAGAAGATTGATTCAGTATATACTAAGTAAAGATTTCATCAGTTTGCACCCACACAGAAACACAAAGTGTAAAATACTGTTTCAGTGCTAGTTATAGCATTACTTCACATTGGACAACACATTAAGGACAGATCCCACATGAGACGTAAGTACACAGTGACTCCTGAAGTTGATTTAACAATTTGACACTCTTGTTTATGGCATCAGTAATCTCCCTAGGCTCTAGTCATGAGTTGCCAAGGCTATGGAAGCCTTTAGGGTTCGCCGACTTCAATCTTATTCTGACAGGGTCATAGTCAAAGTGGAGGTTCTCTCCTCCCTTCAGAGAAAGGTACCTCCTTCTTTGATGGCCCCATTCGTTCCACTGGGAACTCACTCACAGAGATCTTTCATTTAGGTCTTCTTTTTTTTCCAGAGTGTCTTGGCTTTCCATGCCTAGAATATTCTCATGGGCTCTTGAGCCAGATCCGAATGCCTTAAGGGCTGATTCTGAGGCCAGAGTGCTATTTAGGACATCTGCCATTCTATGAGTCTGCTGTGTATCTCGCTTCCCATGTTGGATCATTCTCTCCCTTTTTTATTCTATCAGTTAGTATTAGCAGACACTAGTCTTGTTTGTGTGATCCCTTTGACTCTTAGACCTATCTGTGTGATCAATTGTGAACTGAAATTGATCACTTGGACTAGTGAGATGGCCTTGTTACATGCCACCTGGATGGGATTGTACTGGAATTCCCTGGCACATTTCTGACTCCATCATTTGGGGCACGACTGATTGAGGATGTCCCAAATTGTACATCTCCTCCCTCTCTTATTCCCACTCTTATATTTCACAGGGATCACTTTTCAGTTAAAATTTAAACACCTAAGAATAATTGTTTGTAAATTACAGAGTTCAACCAATAGTACTAGAATAAAAAGAATTACTAAAATGGATAAAAGTATTACATTGTACAACAACAGTCAGCACAAGAGCTCTATCAGTTAGTATTAGCAGACACTAGTCTTGTTTGTGTGATCCCTTTGACTCTTAGACCTATCAGTGTGATCAATTGTGAACTGAAATTGATCACTTGGACTAGTGAGATGGCGTTGGTACATGCCACCTTGATGGGACTGTATTGGAAATCCCTGGCACAATTCTAACTCCATCATTTGGGGCAGTTCCGATTGAGCATGTCCCAAATTGTACATCTCCTCCCTCTCTTATTCCCACTCTTATATTTCACAGGCATCACTTTTCAGTTAAAATTTAAACACCTAAGAATAATTGTTTGTTAATTACAGAGTTCAACCAATAGTACTAGAATAAAAAAATTACTAAAATGGATAAAGTATTACATTCTACAACAACAGTCAGCACAAGAGCTGATCAAGTTACTGTTTCTCATAGTGTCCATTTCACTTGAATAGGTTTTCCCTTTGGTGCTCAATTAGTTGTCACCGATCAGGGAGAACATATGATATTTGTCCCTTTGGGACTGGCTTAATTCACGCAGAATGATGTTTTCCAGATTCCTCCATCTTATTGCAAATGACCGGATTTCATTGTTTTTGACTGCTGTATAGTATTCTATAGAGTACATGTCCCATAATTTCTTTATCCAAATGTATGCTTTGAATTCCCTGTGATCTTTTGCTGTGAGGTTCCCTTCGTTTATCTTCTTTCATGTTGATGGCCGTGTTTCTGTGTTTCTGTGTGTAACACATCTTTAAGTATCTTTTGCAGGGCTGGATAGTGGCAACAAATTCTTTCAATTTTTGTTTGTTATGAAAGGTCTTTATTTCACCTTCATTCACAAATGAGAGCTTGGCAGGATATAATATTCTGGGCTGGCAGTTTTTCTCTCTAAGTACCTGGGCTATGTCTCGCCATTCCCTTCTAGCTTGTAGGGTTTCTGATGAGAAGTCTGCCGTGAGTCTAATTGGAGATCCTCTGAGTGTAATTTGACGTTTCTCTCTTGCGCATTTTAGGATCTTTTCTTTCTGTTTCACTGTGGTGAGTTTAATTACAATGTGTCGTGGTGAGGACCTCTTTTGGTCATGTTTACTAGGGGTTCTATGAGCTTCCTGTACTAGGATGTCTCTGTCCTTCTCCAAAACTGGGAAATTTTCTGCTATTATCTCACTAAAAAGGCATTCTAGTCCTTTCTCCCTCTCCATGCCTTCAGGAACTCCTAGAACTCGAATGTTGGGTTTTTTAATAGTATCCTGTAGATTCCCAACAATATTTTTTAGATTTCTAATTTCCTCTTCTTTTCTTTGGTTTGACTGTATAGTTTCCTGTGCTCTGTCTTCTAAGTCCGATATTCTCTCTTCTGCTTCACCCATTCTGTTTGTAAGGCTCTCTAATGTGTTTTTCATTTGATCTATTGAATTCTTCACTTCATTATGATTTCTCGTCACTATCACAGTTTCATGTTCTACTAGTTGTTTCATTTCAGCTTGATTTCTCCTTAATATTTCATTTTCACGAGAGAGATTTTCTACCTTGTCCATTAAGGATTTCTGTAGTTCAAGAATTTGTTTTTGAGTACTTCTTAGTGTTCTTATCAATTTTTTGAGATCTGCTTCTTGCATCTCTTCTATCTCATCATCTTCGTAATCTTGAATTGGGGTGTCTTTTTCATTTGGGGATGCCATAGTGTCTTCCTTGTTCTTATTACCTCGGTTTTTGCGTTTGTTGTTTGGCATATTGGTTTCTTCACTGTGGTGTTTTTTTTCTTGTTATACTATGACTCTAGATTAAGTGGACTGTCTGCTTTTGATGGAGCCTTAGAGGCTTGAGATGGGTGTGGCCTGAGAGCTCTGTTTGGTTCCTCAGGGTTGAGGGTGTGTCAAAGGAGACACTCCCAGGTTAGGCGTGGTAAATCTCTCTCTGTTACTTTTTTTTTTTTTTTTTTGGTTCAAAAGGGAAGTAATTCCACACAGCTGAATGGAATTGGGGGTGGTTAGCAGGCGAATGATATACCCACAGGAGCCAGAGATCGGAAGCTCTTTCCCAAGGACCAGAGAAGGAATCTTTGCGGCCCTTTGTGTGGGCTGAGATTCTCCTGTAGTCTCCCACTGGGCTGCCAAGGCTACTGAACTGTAGCGTCTCTGGAGAGTACTCACATGAATTCGTGATTTCCGTGAGTTCTCTCCCCCACCGTCTCTTTTTTCACAGTCTCAGTTCATTAGCACCACACATTCATTAGGTTCTAATCTCCTGTTATTTCACCCCTCCCACCCAGAGTCAGGTTTTTCTGCTAGGCTCGGGGCCGGTGCCGACCCGAGGTCGCCCTGCTTATGACGTATTCCAAAATGGCACCTGCTCTTTGTCTTGCTCACCTTTGAGAGGTGAGCGGAGAGAGAGAAACTCGTGTCCATATGGGTCACTTTTTTTTTTTTCCCTCTCTCTCTCTCTCTTCTAGTTAGCCTGGTGAACTTTTCCCTGCAGGGTTTCAAGCCTTGTTCGCTCTAGGCTCCCTTTTCCGCTTCGCTGCTGGTATTTCGGGCTATTGAGTTTCAGCTCACCTCTCGTTCCAGCGCTGGTGTGTTGAATCCGCTGCTGGTGTCCCAAACTGCGGGCTCCCACGCTCTCCACGCAGGTCCACTGTGAATCTCCAGTTCCGGAAGGGTTTTCTCTGCTGTTTCTTCCCCTACTCTTCCTTGAACCTGCAGTATCTCCACTTTTATTAAACTGTCTCTCCCCAGACTATCGGTATGCTCCCTTCCTATTCCGCCATCTTGCCGCTCCCATTCTCACTATTTTGATGCTGAGTTCATCCACTAAGTTCTTATTTTACTTCCTGCATATTTTTGGTTAATTTTAGTTCTTTAAAACCGTCTGTTTATTTGCTGAGATATTCTGCTTTTATTTGTATTAAGTGAGTTTTTAATTGGTCATTGAAGAAATTTTATCACAGTTTCTTTAAATATCTTCCCAGATAATTCCAACATCTGTGTCATCTCCTTGTTAGTATTTGTTGACCCTGCATCTGGGATAGTGTCCCTTAAATTAAAGTGAAGACTTGGGACTCTTACCACCACTTAGTAACCTTGAGACCATCAGTCTTTAAATCATGGAAAATTATTAAGGATAAAGAGGAAAGTAGATTATCATAAAAATGTTCAATTTTCTAAGAATCGTATTAATACTAATTGTGAACACACCTTACCAAGCAGCTTTAAAATATATGGAACAAAACAGATAGAATATAAGCAAAAATAGAGAATCTACTTTTATAATTGGATACTTCAACATTCCTCTCTAAGTAATCAATAGAAGAAGTAGACATAAAATCAATAAGAATTCAGAAGACCTGAACGATACTATCAACCAACTTGATCCAATTGATATTTATAGGACACCACCTGAAAATAGCAGAGCATACATTCTTTGCAAACACAATGGAGCATTCAGAAGATGGACCATTTTCTTGACCATAATGCAAACTTAACATTTTTAAATGATTAATACCAAGCAGGTTTTCCCTAAAGAATTTAAACTAAAAATCAATAACAGAAAGATATCTGGAAAACACTTGAATATTTTGAAAAACAACAACATAATTATAAATAACAGAGATCAAAGAGTAAATTAGAATATAGTTTTAATTAGATGAAAATAAAACAGGACCTATCAAAATCATAAAATGCCTCTGAAACAGAGTTTAGAGGAAATTTTATACCAATCAATGCATATATTAGAAAAGATGATACATCTCAAATTAATTATACAAGCTTTCATTACTGTAAACTAGAAAATGAGAAGCAAAGTAAATCCAACATGAGCAGAGCAGTAGCAAAGACAAACACACACACAAACACAAAGATAAAATTACAATGATAACAACAAATTAGAGAAATACCAAAGTGGGTGTTTTGTGCAGTATTTAAGAAGCTGCTTTCGACATCCCATGTCAGAGTACATGTTTGAGTTATAACTCAATTCCAGCTTCCTGCTCAATTCCCAGCTTCTCTGCTAGGAAGTGGTAATTGCTCAAGTAATGAGTCACTAACGAACATGTGGAGAATTAGACTGAGTTTCTGCCACCCAGGCAATTGCAGAGTGGACTAAAAGGTGAAAGATATTTCTCTGTCTCTGTTTCTCTAAAACTCTCTCTATATCAGATAAAATAAATTTTTAAATAAAGAGAAATCTTGTTCTTTGAAAAGGAAATAAAAAATGACAGAGGGCTCAAAGATGGTGGAATAGGGAGAGAGCTCATTGATAGTCCAGGAAAAGATAGTTTAATAAATGTGGAAGCCTTAGCCGTAGCTCACTAGGCTAATCCTCTGCCTGCGGCACTAGCACCCTGGATTCTAGTCCCAGTTGGGGCGCCGGATTCTGTCCCGGTTGCTCCTATTCCAGTCCAGCTCTCTGCTGTGTTCCAGCAAGGCAGTAGAGGATTATCCAAATGATTGGGCCCTGCACCCACAAGGGAGATCAGGAGGAAGCACCTGGCTCCTGGCTTCGAATCAGCTCAGGGTGCTGGCATAGCATGCCGGCCATGGCAACCATTTGGGGGGTGAACCAACTGAAAGGGAAGACCTTTCTCTCTGTCTCTCTCTGTCTCTCTCTCACTGTCTAACTCTGCCTGTCAAAAACAAAAACAAACAAATAAATAAATAAATAAAAGTGTAGATACTGTAGTCTGAGGGAAAAGTTAGGAAAGAAACTGCAGAGGAAACTCATCCAGATTTAGAGAGACATGGTGGACCTATGTGGAGGGCACGGGAGCCCATGGCTCGGTAACCCAGCTGCCGAGTTTATGCAGCAGCAATGGAAAGGGAGGTGAGGCAAAAATGCAATAGCCTGAGACACTGGCAGAAAAGTTGCTGGAAGAGCCTAGAGGGGACAAGGCTTGAGCCCCATGGCAGAAAGTACACCAGCATAACAAGAGGAGAGAAAAAAATAAATAAAAGGGACCGGTACAGACACAATTCTCTCTCTCCACACAGCTTACAAAGGCGAGCGAGACAGTAAAGCAGGCATCATTTTGGACATACATAACAGCTGCACCAGCTCAGGTCTGCGCCAACCCTCAACCAAGCAAAAAAATCTGACTCAGGACAGGAGATATAACAGGAGACTAAGACCTAGTGAATGTGTGGAGCTTATGAACTGTGACTGTGAAAATAGAAAAAAATCAAGAGTGTGTGAGAGAACTCACAGTGTGGCTGAGACGTGAGTAGTATTGGTGGGAGACACCACAAATTCAGGTGGCTTGGGCTGCCCAGCGAGAGACATTGCAAGGAAATCTGAGCTTACACTGAGGACTGCACAGATCCTTTGTGTGGTCCTTGGGACGGAGCAGACAAATACTATACCCACTGGGGCTAGCGCTCAGGCAGAAAAGCCTGAGCTATCAAGCAGAAAGCTCAGCTGAGCGGAATTACTTCCCTTCTGAATAAAAAAAAAAAAAAAAAGGAGAGAGAGAGAAGATTCACCATGCCAAACCTGGGTGTATTACCTTTGGCACACCCTTAACTCTGAAGAACAGAGGTGTGTGTGTGGGGCGGGGGGGGAGGGTAGCCATTGTAATCCATAAGCTATACTTTGGAAATTTATATTTATTAAATAAAAGTTTAAAAAAAGAAATATCTTTGGAAAAATGACAGGGCAAAGTCCCTACTTATCAATAGTCACGTAGAATGTAAATGGCCTCAGCTCTCCAGTTAAGACACAGACTGGCTGAATGGATTAAAAAACAAAAGCCATCAATTAGCTACTTACAAGAAACACATCTTTCCAACAAAGATGCATACAGACTGAAAGTGAAAGGTTGGAAAAAGATATTTCATGCCAACAGAAACCAAAAAGAGCTGGCATAGCCATGTTAATATCAGACAAAATAAACTTTAACATTAAAACTGTCAAGAGAGACAAAGAGGGGCACTCTATAATGGTTAAGGGATCAATTCAACAGGAAGATGTACCTATTATAAAAGGATATGCACCCAATTACAGGGCACTGGTTTATTTAAAATATGTTCAGGAACTTAAAGGGAGACTTAGACTCCAATACAATAGTATTGGGGGACTTCAATACTCCACTTTCAGCAATAGACAAATCTACCAGACAGAAGATCAACAAGGAAACAGCAGATTTAAATGACACTATACCCAAATGGATCTAACAGATATCTATAGAACTTTTCATCCTACAGAGAAACAATTTGCATTTTTCTCAGCAGTACATGGAACCTACTCTAGGACTGACCACACTTTAGGCCATAAAGCAAGTCTCAGCAAATTCAAAAGAATTTAAATCATACCATGCATCTTCTCAGAATACCATGGAATGAAGCTGGAAATTAGCAACTCAGAAATCCCTACAGCACATGCAAACACATGGAGACTGAACAACATACCCCTGAATGAACAGTGGGTCATAGAAGAAATCAAAAGATTTCTGGAAGTAAATGTGTATAACAACACAATATTTCATATCAAATGGGATACAATAAAATCAGTGTTAAGACGAAAGTTTATAACAATAGGCGCCTACATCAAGAAATTGAAAATGCACAAAATAAATGAGCTATCAATACATCTCAAGGATCTAGAAAACTGCAGCAATCCAGATCCAAAACTACTAGGAGAAGAGAAATAATTAAAATTAGAGAAGAAATAAAGATAAATGAATAAAAAATTATAAAAGATCAGCAAAATGAAGAGCTGGTTTTTTGAAAAAATAAACAAAATCAACACAACATTGGCCCAACAAGCTAAAAAAGAAGAGTCCAAAATCAATAAAATCAGAGATGAAAAATGGACTGTAACAACAGTCACCACAGAAATAGAGTCATCAGAAATTACTACAAAGAGTTGTATGCCAGCAAACAGGAT
The DNA here is from genome assembly GCA_949820135.1 of Sylvilagus floridanus. Lineage (NCBI taxonomy): Eukaryota > Metazoa > Chordata > Mammalia > Lagomorpha > Leporidae > Sylvilagus > Sylvilagus floridanus. Next base: position 106,805,856 of record OX463236.1, on the reverse strand, counting down.
AAGTCTATCAGAAATGATAGATTCTAGACACATACAACCTACCTAAATTCAACCATGAAGACACAGAAAACCTAAACAGACCCATAAGTGAGACAGAAATTGAATCAGTAATAAAGGCCCTCCAAACAAAAAAAATCCCAGGACTGGATGGATTCACTGCTGAATTCTACAAGACATTTAAAGAAGAACTAACTCCAATTCTTTTCAAACTATTCAGAACAATAGAAAAAGAGAGAATCCTCCCAAATTATTTATATGAAGCCAGCATCACATTAATATCTAAACCTGAAAAAGATGCAGCAGAGAAAGAGAATTACAGAACAATTTCTCTGATGAACATAGATGCAAAAATCCTCAATAAAATTCTTGCCTATAGAATACAACACATCAGAAAGATCATCCACCCAGACCAAGTGGGATTTATCCCCGGTATGCAGAGATGGTTCAATGTTCGCAAATCAATCAATGTGATACACCACATTAACAAACTGCAGAAGAAAAACCATATGATTATATTAATAGATGCAGAGAAAGCATTCGATAAAATACAACACCATTTTATGATGAAAACTCTAAGTAAATTGGGTATTGAAAGAATATTCCTCAATAAAATCAAAATAATTTGTGAAAAACCCACGGCCAACATCCTATTGAATGGGGAAAAGTTGGAAGCATTTCCGCTGAGATCTGATACCAGACAGGGATGCCCACTCTCACCACTGCTATTCACTATACTATTGGAAGTTTTAGCCAGAGCCATTAGGCAAGAAAAAGAAATTAAAGGGATACAAATTGGGAAGGAAGAACTCAAACTATCCCTCTTTGCAGACGACATGATTCTTTATTTAGTGGATCCAAAGAACTCCACTAAGAGACTATTGGTACTGATAGAAGAGTTTGGAAAAGTAGCAGGATATAAAATCAATGCAAAAAATCAACAACCTTTGAATACATAGGCAATGTCATGGCTGAGAAAGAACTGCTAAGATAAATCCTGTTAACAATAGCTAAAAAACAATCAAATACCTTGGAATAAACTTAACCAAGGATGTTAAAGATCTCTATGATGAAAATTACAAAATCTTAAAGGAAGAAATAGAAGAAGATACAAAAAATGGAAAAATCTTCCATGCTCATGGATTGGAAGAATCAATATCATCAAAATGTCCATTCTCCCAAAAACAATTTATAGATTTATACCATTCAAAATACCAAAGATATTCTTCTCAAATCTAGAAAAAATGATACTGAAAATCGTATGGGGCACAGGAGACCTTGAATAGCTAAAGCAATCTTGTACAACAAAAACAAAGTCAGAGGCATCACACTGTGCAGATTTCAGGACATACTACAGGGCAATTGTTATCAAAACAGCATGGTACTTGTACAGAAACAAGTAGATAGACCAATGGAACAGAATAGAAACACCAGAGATTAATCCATACATCTACAGTCAATTTATTTGACCAAGGATCTAAAACAAGTTCCTGGAGCAAGAACAGTCTATTCAATAAATGGTGCTGGGAAAACTGGATTTCCATATGCAGAAGCATGAAGCAAGACCCCTACCATTCACTTTATACAAAAATCCACACAATATGATTTAAAGACTTAAATCTATGACCCGACACCATCAAATTATTAGAGAACATTGGAGAAACCCAGCAAGATAAAGGCACAGGCAAAGACTTCTTAGAAAAGATCCCAGAGATACAGGCAGTCAAAGCCAAAATTAACTATTGGGATTGCATCAAATTGAGAAGTTTCTGTACTGCAAAAGAAATAGTCAGGAAAGTGAAGAGGCAACCAACAGAATGGGAGAATATTTGCAAACTATGAAACAAATAAAGGACTAATAACCAGAATCTACAAAGAGATCAAGAAACTCCACAACAACAACAACAACAAAAACCCACTTAAGAGATGGGCCAAAGACCTCAATAGCCATTTATCAAAAGAGGAAATCCAAATGGCCAACAGGCACATGAAAAAATTTTCAAGATCACTAGCAGTCAGGGAAATGCAAATCAAAACCACAATGAAGTTTCACCTCACTCCAGTTAGAATGGTTTACAAATCAGAAACCTACCAACAACAGATGATGGCGAGGACAGGGGAAAAAGGGACACTAACACACTGTTGGTGGGAATGCAAACTGGTGAAGCCACTATGGAAGTCAGTCTGGAGATTCCTCAGAAACCTGAATACAACCCTACCATACAACCCAGCCATCCCATTCCTTGGAGTTTACCCAAAGGAAATTAAATTGGCAAATAAAAGAGCTGTCTGCACCTCAATGTTTATTGCAGCTTAATTCACAATTGCTAAGACATGGAATCAACCTAAATGCCCATCAAAGGTAGACTAGATAAAGAAATTACAGGATATGTACTTTATAGAATAAAAAAAATGAAATCCGGTCATTTGCAACAAAATGGAGGAATCTAGAAAACATCATGCTGAGTGAATTAAGCCAGTCCCAAAGGGACAAATATCATGTGTTCTCCCTAATCGGTGACAACTAACTGAGCACCTAAAAGGAAGCCTGTTGAAGTGAAATGGACACTATGAGAAACAGTGACTTGATCAGCTCATGTCCTGACTGTCGAGGAACAACAAACTATTTTATTCCTTTTAGTATTTGTTTTTGTTCTATGTAATACCATTGGTTGAACTCTGTAATTAACACACAATTATTCTTAGGTGTTTAAATTTTAACTGAAAAGTGATCCCCGTTAAATATAAAAGTGGGAATAAGAGAGGGATGAGATATACAGTTCAGCAGATGCTCGATTAGACTTACCCCTAATGGTGAAGTTAGAAACATGCCAGGGGATTCCAATTCAATCCCATCAAGGTGGCATGTACTAACATCACAAGAGAATTGAAAACCTCTTACATACAAGTCAGTGTTAGTTCATAAAACTCTTTGAAATTTAAAGGAGCTCTTCCTAATTCTGCTAAAGTGTCCACAAAATGTTTCATTAACTTACATGTAATTGTAAAATATAAAAAGTTTTCCTCCTGAGACTCAAATTATGATAAGAATACCACTATAATTGCTTCTATACAATATTTTACTAGGAGTGATAAAGAGTGAAATTGAGAAACACAAATTAAAAAGTACATAAATGGTGAAAAGAAAATCTAAATTTTCATTATTTTTAGATAATGTGATTTTTTATCTGAAAATCCTATATTATATGTACGTATATATCTAGAAAAACATTAATAAGAAATTTAGCAAGGTCTGTAGATATAAAGCCAATAATAAAAAATAAATCTGATACAATCCAAATTAATATCTAAAATGTTATGTATGAAAATGAAAGATCTCAGTATCTACATGATAATCATGAAAAATTATTGCACTAAATAAATAAATAAATCATGCATATGCTATACTTAAGGATTAGAAAACTTCCAACTAGAAATTTGTTAATCTCTTCAGATTGATCCATAGATTCAACAAACGTGCATTACAAATTTTTTCCTTAGGTTGCCATTTGATTATTTCCAACAGGAAATAGAAAAGCAAAGGGACAAAGGTAGACAAGATAATATTGAAGAAGAAAGGCAAAGCTGAAGAATTTTCCTCACTTAATTAAAGTTACAGTAATCCCAGAGATGTTCAGATAGATTAACTCAACAAAGAAAGACAACAGAGTCAGAAACAGACCCACACTTACACAATCAGTTAAATCACAACAAAGATTAAAGTGTAGTGCATTGGGAAAATGGCAACCTTTTCAAAAAAATGGCATTTGTCATAAGAAATATACATATATTTATTAGTACTCGACACTATATTCACAAATAAATTTGTGATGAAATTTAGATCTAAAAGTGGAAGACAAAAAGATTGAACTTCTAGATGAAAACAGAAAAATACCTCAATATTTTGGAATAAACAAGAATTTGTTAGCAAGACTCACAAGCAATAATAATAAATAAAAATATTAATAAATTACATCATATTAAAATTTGTGATCATTAAACGACACCATTAAAAGGAGAAAAAAAGTAAGCAATGGACCAGGAAAAAAAGAATAGAACAATATACTTAACAACAGACCACCTAAAAACAACAAACTGAAATGTCAGAAGACTCTTGGAAAAAATGGGTAAAAACTTAAGCAGTCACATGTAAGTAAATAATATGGGCATGTAAGAAATGGAATCACAATGAAAAACTACTTTACCCCTACAAGAATATCAAAAATTTATGTTGCTACTCTCCTGTCCTTTGGAAAATTAATCATCTCTAATAACACTGAATAAATTCATATCCTCAATCACTCGAGTCCCAGATATATATTAATTCTATAAAATGTATGCATATGCAATCCAATGATGTTCATATTCACTGATATAAAAAACAAAAAACGTATAGATTAAGTAATTCATTTACTCATATAATGCACATCAATAGGAAAGACTGGTCTGTTGCTACAACTATGTGTATAAGCAATATAAACTGCTGCAGTGAATTGAGTGCGAAATTTCTTCCACAAACCAATTTCATCTCCTTTGGATATGAGTACGCCCAGTAGTGGGATGGCCATGTTATATATAATAATTCTATTTCAAGTTTTTGAGGATAGTATGTACTGCTTTCCACAATGGTTGTACTAATGTTCACTCTTGCCAACATGGTGCAGTTTCCAGTTTCCATTTTCTCCATGTCCACAGCCTCTGCGTCCTCTGATAATGGCCATTCTAACAGATATGAGGTGACAGCTTATTACTGTTTTGATTTGCCTGATAATCCACGGTATTGGGCATAGTTTCATATATCTTTGCAATGAATGTTCTCTTTCTTGATTTGGAATATACAGTGTGTTTACTCCTTGAAAATTCATTGAGTTATACCTTTACGATTGTGCACATTCTTTTTACATCTATTTCTTCACAATGTTGAGTCTCTTCCTTTACACACTACTTGTAACTCCCTTAACCTTTTGATCTTATGCCATACTCTGCAGGTGAGCACCTATAAATAAAGCCACTAATCTGATGTGTGTAGAAATTGGCACCCCAATTCAGTCTGGCCTACCAGGAGTATTCCCCAAAATCCTGCCTCCTCTCCAAATAGTAGCTCACATTTTATTTCTTTTTTTTTTTAAGATTTATTTATTTATTTGAAAGTCATAATTACACAGAGAGAGAAGGAGGGGCAGAGAGAGAGAGAGAGAGAGAGAGGTCTTCCATCTACCAATTCACTCCTCAATGGGTTGCAACGGCCGGAACTGTGCTGACCCAAACCCAAGAGCCAGGAGCTTCCTCCAGGTCTCCCACACAGGTGCAGGGGCCCAAGAACTTGGGCCATCCTCCACTGCTTTCCCAGGCCAAGCGGAGAGCTGGATCAGAAGTGGTGCAGCTGGGACTTGAACTGGCACCCTTATGGGATGCTGGCACTGCAGGCAGCTGCTTTACCCATTACACCACAATGCCAGCCCCCACATTTTTATATCAAACTACTACAATCTTAACAAACTTACCATACCACCACTGTCTTCTTTCCCTTATATACTGATACTGCTTCGTCTTCTTTCATAAAACAGAAACACCACTAAGTCCTCCCTGTGTCACACCTATAAACTACAAAATTCAGCATAGAAATCTCACCTATGACAGCGGAAGACAACAGGCAAGGGAGACCAAACCACCAGCTCATTGTACAAATGTCTCAACTTACCTGATAGTGTCACTGAGTCTTCCTTTGATGGCATGTAAGACTTAGCAGGGACTGTATCATACCTTTAAATATTTGAGCAAATAATCAGAAATAAACAACCCCTCCTTTTCTTTTCACACTTCCATATTTTAAAAATATGATTATTTACCTTCATCTTACACTTCTTCCTTTCTGAAAAAAAATCCCTTTTCCTTTCAGAGATAAATGCTTCTAGATTCTGCTGTAGATCCATAGTCTTATGATTCAGGATTATCTTCCATTAATTAATCTCTCCTTTCCTTTTATCTTCAGTCTATGGATTCTGCTACTCAAATGGAAAGCATGTTTACTCCAATCTCCTAATGGAAAAGGAAAATTCTGCCTTTCTGTCAATGAAAGCATAGCTTTTATGATACACCGGAGCTTGAAACCTTTTTATCTATTTCCTATTAGATATGCTCAATCTGCACATTATACAGGCACTTCAAACAGATTGATTAAGATTCCTGGCAAAATTTCTGTTTGCCTACTCCTTGTAATGATGTTCTTCTCATTCAAGTCATCAGGTCATGTCAATTCTACCTCCTAAAATATCTTTCAAATACATCTGGTCAAGCTCATCAGTTACTGCTTTAACTCAAGACTCTTACTTTCAAAATGATTAGATTGGTTCTAAGACAATTCCATTTTACATATAGATGATGGATAAAGTAAAAAAGAGAGAGAGAGAGAGAGAGAGAGAGAGAGAGAGAGAGAATGGTAAATATATAACAGACAGCTAAATGCAAGGAGAGATGATGTACTTGTTAGGGTAAATTAAATGATATTGATCAAACTAGAAATATTATCCTATAAACTAGCATCTACCGAATATTTACAAAAGCTTAAGATATACTAGATCACAGGTAAAAATCTACCAATCACAATCAACATTTTAAAATTATATGTACCCAGGCTGGCACCGCGGCTCACTAGGCTAATCCTTCGCCTGAGGCGCCAGCATCCTGGTTTCTAGTCCCAGTTGGGGCGCCGGATTCTGTCCCGGTTGCCCCTCTTCCAGGCCAGCTCTCTGCTGTGGCTTGGGAGGGCAGTGCAGGATGGCCCAAGTGCTTGGGCCCTGCACCCGCAAGGGAGACCAGGAGGAAGCACCTGGCTCCTGGCTTCAGATTGGCACAGCGCACTGGCTGCAATGCACCAGCCGTATCGGCCACTTAGGGGGTGAACTAACTGAAAAAGGAAGACCTTTCTCTCTGTCTCTCTCTCTCTCTCACTGTCTAACACTACCTGTCAAAAAATTATATATATCCCATATAAAATACAATAAAAACACAAATAAAATAAATTGTAAGCAGCATCAACAGAAACAGTTCATCTACGTAAAACTTTGGCCAGAGTCAAAACTACTTATTAAAGAATACTTAAAATGTTTTAAAACTGCAGATTAAAACACAAGAAATAGCAAAAAAAAAAAAAGTCACAAACAAATCAAAACACTAACTCTTTTAAATATTAAATGAGAAAAAAAAAGGAGTTTTAATGAGTAGGGCACTCATCTCAAGAATAAACAAAAACAGGCATGACATAAACAAAAGGAAAGCAGGAATATTTGCAATTTCAAATAAAATATAAATTTTAAAAACAAAGTGTTACTATATATAATTTTAAAAAGACATAGCAACTGTGGGAAAAAAATAGACTAACAAAATTAGTCCTGGTATTCCTATGTGCCATAAAGGAGCACTTAAAATATAATTACAAGGCATCTTACAAACAATAGCTTTTGTAGAATCACACTCACTGGGAATTAACTTCACAAGAAATACAGAAACACAAAAACTGCTAGTGTTGTGCAGCACAGTGGGGTGATGGTAGTTCACAATGGCCCAATATGTACGTCCTTGGAGCTTTAAACCTCCAAACTTGAGCTAATAACAAGGACAGCGAAACATGATTTACTCTGATTTGATCCGTACACATTGCATACATTTTGAAATATTATACTGGGCCCCTTAAATACTGTAATTATTAGTTATTATTATTCATCATTTTAAAAACTAAGGAAATGGAAATATTAATGAATTTATATTGATCATCTCATATTGAATATGTATATCAAATTATCACAACATACTTCATAAACATATACAGTTAAAATAATTAATAAAATTAATAATTAAATTATGGTTAATGTCATAAGAAATTTGGAACACACCCTATAAACAACTTGAAGTCAAAAAAGAAAATACGACTGTGGCCTTGTCTAAATAAGGTCAGAGTTGGCGAACTCAAGAGGCTTCCATAGCCTTGGCAACTCATGACAAGAGCCTCAGGTGATTACTGACATCTACATAAGAGTGTCAATTGTTAAATCAACAACAGGAATCACTGCACACTTACTCCCCATGTAGGATCTCTGTCCTTAATGTGTGGCAATATGTGAATTAATGGTATAACTAGTACTCAAATGGTTCTTTATACTATGTGTTTCTGTGTGCGTGCAAACTGTTGAAATCTTTACTTAGTATATACTAAATTGATCTTCAGTATATAAAGATAATTGAAAATGAATCTTCATGAAGAATGAGATGGGAAAGGGGGTGGGAGATGGGATGGTTGCAAGTGGGAGGGAGGTTATGGGGGGAAAAAGTCACTATAATCCAAAAGCTGTACTTTGGAAATTTACATTTATTAAATAAAAGTTTAAAAATAAATAAATAAAGCAGTGCCATGAGTACACTATAAACCTAAGGATACAACAGTTAAAAATAACACAAATGCATTCTGTTAGAGTTCTGGAAGTAAAAAATCCAAAATAGGTCTTGGTGAGAAACTTTTGGTGAACCGCTTTACTTAGTGTAGGGTTAACTACACAATCATTAAGTAAACTGAAAATAGATCTTTTTTTTTTTTTTTTTTTTGACAGGCAGAGTTAGACAGTGAGAGGGAGAGAGACAGAGAGAAAGGTCTTCCTTCTGTTGGTTCACTCCCCTAATGGCCGCTACAGCCCGCGGTGCGAGGATCTGAAGCCAGCAGCCAGGTGCTTCCTCCCAGTCTCCCATGCAGGTGCAGGGCCCAAGCACTTGGGCCATCCTCCACTGCCTTCCCAGGCCACAGCAGAGAGCTGGACTGGAAGAGGAGCAACCGGGACAGAATCCGGTGCCCCAACCAGGACTAGAACCCGGGGGTGCCAGCGCTGTAGGCGAATGGGAATTCGAGAGGGAGGAAGAAGAAGGATTGGAGTGTGACAGGAGGAAGGATGGGGAGGAAGCTTCACTATGTTCCAAAATCTGTATATTTGAAATATATGAAACTTGCATAACTTAAATAAAATTTTTAAAAATTATTTTAGAAAAAGAAAACATAAGTCGAAGTTGTGGCATACTATGTTCTTGAAGCCAAGTTCAGCTTTGTGATAGTCGGTTGCCTTTGTCTTCATTTTCTATTATTGCTGTAACAGATTTTCACAAATTTTGCAGTTAAGAATAACACAAATGCATTCTGTTAGAGTTCTGGAAGTCAAAAATCCAAAATAGGTCTTGGTGAGTCGAAATCAGGGTGTTAGTGTGCTGCTTTCCTCCTGGAGGTTCTGAGGTGGGGTGGGGTGCGGTGGAGTGTAATCTCTTCACCTGGTGTTCCCAGTTTCTACAGCCACCTGTGTTCCTGGACTCGAGCCTTTTCTCCAGCTACAAAGCCAGCCAGTGTAGCGTTTTTGAACCTCTCTCCCCTTTTTCCTCTGCTTTGTCAAAAGCTGACTTCCTCCCTCCATGTTTTCCTTGTTAGAACCTTTGTGGTTACATTGCACTCATATAGATAATGCAGGAAAATATAATAAGATATTTAATTTGCTCACACTCACAAAAGTCCTTTTTGCCAGGATGATGAGATGGCATAGCAGTAAGGTTGTCCACATCCGTACTGGAGTCCTCAATGCAGCTCCTCCCTGATGCAGATGCTGGGAGGCAGCCGTGGTGGCACAAGTAATTGGATCACTGAGCACCCATGTGGGAGACTTGGATGGATTGAGTGTGTGGCCACGGGATCCGACCTAGCCCAGCCCTGGTCACTACAGGCATTTGGAGAGTGAAAGAGTAAACAGGAGCCCGCTTCCGGTATGTCTGCGTATCTGTCTGTCTCTGCATTTCCAAAAAATTAATTTTCAAAAATCCCCTTTTCCATACAGGGTAACAAATGCACAGGTTCTGTGGGTTATGAGAAGGCTATCTTTGCATGATCACTATTCTACATGCCACAATCTCCAAATCTATTTAGAGATTTAATGCAACTCAAATCAGCTTTAACTTGAGAGTATGTTTCAAAAGTATAACTTGAAACAAACAGGAATAACTTTTAGGAATTATAAAAGGAAGACTTTCATTGCCACATATGAAAAGAAATGAGGCAGTATTAATTAAAGCCATGGAATAGTGACATAAGGATAGATTTTCTATATGTATATGTGATTAATAGTATATGACATGATAAGAGGTGACATTTAAGATCTGGAGGGAATGGGTTGATTATTCAGTAAATTATGCTGTGAAAATAGGTTAATTCTTTGGAAAAATGTTGGGATTAGAGTTAGAGCTTTACTTCCAACTACATGTCAAAAATTTCATGAAGGATGATAATATTAAGTGCACAAAAACCACTAGGTGTGAGAGTAAAATATACATGAATAGTTATTCATCTCTTGATTAAATAATAAAAAAAAACCCTAAGTACAAAACAAGTGGAAGAAATAAAGGAAAAATTGATAGTTTTGACACTTAAAATATACACACACATACTTGAAATCATTCAAAGATACCATAAATAGAAGTATGGGAAAGATGAAAGTAATACAAAAATATATTTTCAATCATATGTCAAAAAATCAGATAATTTAGGAAAGCAAAAATCACAGTAGAAAATCAGGCAAAGAAATATAAACTTGCAAAAGGAAAATGCAAATTATTCATAAATTACATTTTAAAAATATTCAAACTGTCCTACTAATTAAAGAAATGCAAATTAAAACAGCTATACAATGCCATATTCACCTATCAAATGAGCAATTTTTTTATTCTTCATATGTTATTATCCAATGTTTCCCTGAGGATGGAGAAATAGACACTTGTGAAACATTCTAATACAGACATGAATCGCTACAAGATTTCTGGAATATTTTTAAGAGTTTTGTAAAGATCTTAAAATTTATACACACTTTAACTCAGAAATATGAGATAAATCTATCATGTATGTAAATACTTTCAAAGAAGGGTGTTATTTGTATTGAGACAAAGAAATAATGGAACAACCAAAATTTCTGTCAATAAAGGATTGGCTAAATAATTATGTTCACAGGAGCAAATGCATGTGGGTATTTTATAAATTAAATTTTATAATTTTATTTAAAATTGTAGGGAAATGTTTATAATATAAAAGTGAAAAAAAAGTTTGTTATAAAGCCTTCCAAATAATTTAAGTATACAAATATATCATTTTTGAAAGAAAGCTAAACATAAAATAAATACCTACACTGATTTTCTCTGGCAACCGAAAGTCCAGGTAATTTTGAGGGGTTACTTGAGGGGTTGTTTGTAATTTTCTTTATTTTCTTTGTAAGGTTCTTCAGTTGTCTTGCCCCTGTCTTTGGGGATATATTTCAAGAGCATCAGGAAGGTCAGAAACCACAGATAATACTGAATCCTATATACATGAAGTTTTTTCTTATGCATACATATCTATGATAAAGTTTAATTTATAAATTAGGCATTGTAAGAGATTAACAGCTACTGCTAATAAAATAGAACAATTATAACAATTTATTGTAACAAACATGTAAATGTTTTCTGTTGAAACATATGTGCTGGCCTCACCCTTTTTTTTTTTTTTTTTTTTTTTTTGACAGGCAGAGTGGACAGTGAGAGAGAGAGACAGAGAGAAAGGTCTTCCTTTTTGCCGTTGGTTCATCCTCCAATGGCTGCCGCACTGATCCGAAGGCAGGAGCCAGGTACTTATCCTGGTCTCCCATGGGGTACAGGGCCCAAGGACTTGGGCCATCCTCCTCTGCACTCCCAGGCCACCCTTTTTCTTATGATCTTAAAAGATGATAGAATTAGATGAAATTTAGTGAAGCAAATGACATAGGCATTGTGTGGCAGTCTTAAGTCACTTTGTAAGGAATGCTTGAATACACCATTGTGATGCCACATAGTTGATCTGATGACTGAGGTGGCTACTAGGCCTAGTGATTAATGGGCAGGTAGTGTATACAGAATGGATATGCCAAACACAGGAATGATTCGCATCTTGAGTGGGACAGAGGGGAATGGCACAAGATGTCGTAATACTACTCAGAAAACATACAATTTTAAACTTACAGATTGTTGAGTTCTGCAATTTTCTACTTACTGTTTCCAGTTAACTGAAACTAAGAAAAGCAGAATAGTGAATGGGAGGGAATATCATAGCAAGAATATTAATTTTTTATGATTAGAAAAAAAAAGTAGAGGTTACTGTTTTTAAAATCATCTCAGTAATGGTCAAAAGAAATATAGAATAATTAGATTTCTCCCCAAACGACTCTTAATTTTTAAAAATTCATCTTTCTGGTTTTTTTCTTCCCATTCAAGCTGATTTTACCAGCATATTTAAATTATTTAGATCATCCTGTACTAAAAACAGTAGATGCAGAAATCTTTATATCTCTTCTACATAACCAAGAACTGTGAGATCACAATAGATTGAACCATGAACTAGTTGTTCAGAGAGTTTACCAGTATATTTCTCCTCATATATTTGCTTACTGCTTCTTTAAGTTATCTTATTATTATCTAAATGGTCTAAATAGTTCAGTTAATTGTGTTGATCAATTATTCACAGTCAAGTAATTTAGTCTGAATTTTGTATGAACAGGCAGGAAGAAGTAAAACACAAATTTGATTGTCATCAGCTGGTTTAATGGGGAAATAGGATAAACAACTTCCATTACTGTGGAGCTTTGAATAGGATGTACTTAGCTGGTTCTTCTATATTGCTCAAAGTAAGGCAACTGCTGTGTTCTGAACATTGCATAGTATGCAGATCTATTGTATAGACACCAGGGACTTATTTCACTTGGCTTACTCATTCTTTCTGTCTCCACTTCTAGAACATTGTAGTCTAAATTGTATCCAACCTTTTACACATTTGTCCTCAGTTCTTTTTGTTGTACCTACAGTATAACACATTTGATGTCAAATCTGTACATTCTAATTACATAGAACCAAAAGCAGACACACCTCTGTGAGCCAAATGTTTCCATTTGTGAGCCCAAGATTGCTGGGGAATTTCAAATATTTCTGTGTTTCTCAAAGACAAATAGGTCGGTCATGCTTTCAGAATCAAGGCAGACAGAGTTAGTCTTTTTAAATTTATAAATCTTGTGAAAACGGTATTCCTGTTTTATATTTGTTTAGAGTCTAGTTTTTAGCATTTCAGTGGAAATCTTGTAGCTTGAATTCATTCCCTGGAACTCGCCATAAAAATTAAACTGACAAGCTGAATTTCATCGCCCAAGCAAAACAAAATTTTAAGAAAGAGAAAACAGCAGAAATGAGTGCTGAAAAAGTAGATTTTAATCTCTTAAATCCTTATTCTGAAAACAAGGCAATAAAATATACATGATATAAATATATATGTGAACAGGTATTTAAGACTAAAAACAAGCCTGGCACTGATTTATGGAATCCTTTGTGCTTTGACGTGACTAAGGGTGAAAAGGTTTCTTTTGCTAAAATAATGGCACACATACCTAAGAAGCATCTGGACGCCACTCTTGGAGCTATAAGACGTGGCTAAAAATCAGGCCTGTGACCCTGGTAACCAATCAGTCAGTCTATAATAGGTTCATTTCTTTTCTCACAGATTTTTTTTGGAGTAACTCTTTAGTTGTTTTGCTTTTGAATACTGAATGTTTTGAATCCTGAATGCTGGTATGTGAAGGAAACACTTATTTTATATGCTTCACTAGGTAATTTTGCCTCTATACTTAGATAATTTTTTTCCTTTATATAAATATGCAATATTTCTAAATCATTACCCTAACATATGTAAAAGTTGTGTGTGTGTGTGTGTGGGTGGGTGGGTGGGTGGGTGTGTGTGTGTGTTTGTGTTTAGTTCCAGGCAAAAGACTCACCTTTCCTGAACGTAACTTTTTCAACTGAAAACTCTCTATATGATGTTCAAGGCTCTTTATTTTTATGTGAGTAGGAGTAGTTACTATCAGTATAGAGAAAATGAATGCAGCACATATTTTTCACACACATATACATTATATTTATAATATATACTATATATTATATGTAATATATAGTATATATTATATTGTATAATATAATTATATATAATATAATAATATTTATAATAAAATGAAAAAGTGGATGAATGGACATCAGGCAGCAGCAGACTTCAATTCTGTAAAATATTTCCTACCTCTATTTTTCTAATGAGATTTTGTTCAGGAAATGTTTACTTTTGTTCTGAAAATATATGAGCAAAGATTCATCCTAAATATATCTCTGGCCTTTAAATTTAGTCTAGTGAGTAACTAAACGGTGAGTTAGTGCAACATAACCCAGAACTTTTTCTGCCAGTTCTATATATTTTTCACAGTCGAAGTCCTGGGTAGTTTTTATAATATGGACAGATCACAGAGGAAATGATAGCATGGGGAATGCTTTTTAATTGTGGATTTAGACAGACAAATTAGCATTTTAGCCAATATTTATGAGAGAAAAAGACTAAATTATTGTGATATGCTCTAAATTATGTTTTTTCTGATTTTTGATCTTGTAAGTTTTAGACATATCAACAGTAGAAAACATGAATATAATATTTTATTTAGCAAATATTTTAGTTTAGTAGGTATGTTATTTTTAATTATCTTAATGATGGATTTTTATCACTGAATCTCAATATTAGAATTCATATGAGGGATTTCATACATCTTTATACTCTTGGAGAAAGAATAGATCTCTTGGACATAAAAATCCCACCCTCCCTTGGCAAATACTTCTTTTGAAAGGAAGTAAGGAGGAACAGGATGCTTGCATTGCAAGATAAAGCAGTTAAAAGTGATTATCAGTTGACTCTTTTATCCATTCCCATTATTTATGCACAATTAGCTACATACATAGAATCATTTTAAGACATTCAAATTGTACAAACAGTATGAGGGGTTTCACCCTCAAAAAACATACTTAAATTGCAATGATCTTAGTGGCTGATTCAGGGAGTGGCATGTTTCACTTATCAATACATTCATTTAACAAATATTTATTGAGTATTTACTACATTCTACACTCTTGTCCAGGGACTGAAGACATCACAGTGAACACATCAAGATAATTATACCTTCAATTGTAATAAAGGTTCATTGCAGGGGCTGGACTGTGGTACAGTGGGTTAAAGCCCTGGCCTGAAGCACCAGCATCCCATATGGGTGCTGGTTCTAGTCCCGGCTGTTCCTCTTCTGATCCAGCTCTCTGCTATGGCCTGGGATAACAGTAGAAGATGGCCCAAGTCCTTGGGCCCCTGCACCTGCGTGGGAGACCAGGAAGAAGCTCCTGGCTCCTGGCTTCGGGTCGGCCCAGCTCCAGCCATTGTGGCCAACTGGGGAGTGAACCAGTGGATGGAAGACTTCTTTCTCTCTCTCTCTTTCTCTCTCTCTCTCTCTCTCTCTCTGCCTCTTTGTAAATCTGTCTTTCAAATAAATAAAAATAAATCTTGAAAAAATATTCATTGCAGATGTAATCAAAGTAAGGACCTTGAGATGGTATCAATCTGGATTGGGTGATTATAACTTCAGGTTTCCTTTAGAGTGACCTTTTGGAGTGGGTTTTCACACAGCAGTTAAGACATGACTGGGATGATCATAGCCCCTGTTGGAGAGCCCAGATCTCTGTCTTGAATCTGTTGCCAGCCTCAGCTTCTTGCTAATGCATACACTGGAAGGCAGTAGACTTGCTTAACTATTTGGGTCTCTGCCATATGCTAGGCCACAGCTTCTTTTTTGGCTTTTGGCCTAGCCTGGCCTAGCTCTGGCTTTGAGGCATTTGGAAAGTAAGTCTACAGGTAGAAGATCTCTCTATATCTGTCTGTCTGTGTGTCTCTCTCTGCCTTTCAAATATTTTTTTTTAATTTTAAAGAATCTTATTTTAAGAGAGAAAAGGAGAAGACACAGAGATAAGACCATGTTAAGACAAAGGCAGAGATCATGTTTGTGAAGTTCCACACCAAGGAATGCCAAGGATCGTCAGCAATCAGCAAAAGCCATCAGAGAGAAATGGATTCTGTTGTCTCCCAGAGGCTCCAGGGGAAACTTACTTTATCAACACCTTGATTGTGGACTTCTAACTTCCAGAACTCTGAGAAAATAAATTTCTGTTACAATAGCCCAACCAGTTTGTGGTGATTTGTAGAGCAACCCTGGGAAAATAATACACCTTTCTTGGTGAAGTTTAAATTCTATTGTGAGGAGCTAGACAATAAACAAAATAAATAAGTAAAAAGGACAGTATGCTAGACAGTGGTAAGTGCTATAGAGATAAATATAGTATGAAAGAGGCGTAAGAAATATAAGTCATTATTAATGAAGTGACGCATGCAATAGGAATTTCAGACCAGACAGTGCAGTTTGGGCTTTAGTTATAAAGACATGCTTCATAAAAGAGGGAAACTGAGAGAGTTTTTTTTTTTTTTTAGATTTATTTACTTATTTGAAAGAGTAGTACAGAGAGAAAGAGAGTTCTTCAATTTGCAGGTTCATACCCCAGATGTTTGCAACAACCAGGGCTGGGCCAGGCCAAAGTCAGTATGAAGGAATTCCATCTGGTGTCACAATTACTTGGACCATCATTCACTGTGTTCCCAGGCACATTATCAGGAAGATGGATAGAAAGTGGAAGATTTGGATTGAACACATCCACATAGCTACTTTGATCCAAACAAGGAGCCCATATTGCCTCCCTCTTCCCCCAAAGTGGCCAGACTCTGAGCTCCTTGATAGAGGTACTGCTAAACTCTATTCTGACTTAAGGAATGGCAAGCAGCCTTGCTGCCACCAGAAACCACCAGAGCTAGAGACAGGGCACATTCAAGTCAGAGAGCAGACACCCTAAACCCTGTAACCGCAGGAATTCAGAGCACAAACCACAGGGCCATGTTTGCTCATTCTGCACAATCCAAGGAAGTTCCCCAGACTTTTTGGGGCTCAGAACAAGGAACAGACTACAAAAAATCCAAGAGTACCAGACCTAAAGAAGGACTCTCTTAATTTTTCAGCACATAGTGTTGGGTGCCCAGGACACAAACTTCAGCATCACCCTTGCATACCCTGTGAGAACAGGGGGCAGTTTCCTTTCTGCCCCATAGATCTTAAAATGTTACTTTTGGGGCTGCAATCCCTGGAGTAACTTGCATACAGTTGTGGTATCTAGAGAGCCCTATCTGCTTCAGACTGGTGACTGCCAGTCTGCAATCCTCAACACATCTATCTCTCACCCTATGAGATGTAAATAATTACTACACTGCATCCTGTAGCTATAGGACTGTGACTAGTAGTACTAGATTCCTCAGCGTCACCACAATATACCTTGTGAGACTTAGGGAAGAATTTACCTGCATTCCACCACTCCAGATAAACACTTGCCAATGCAAAATCCCAAGTATATCTTATCACCACTCTGTAGAATTAGGGTAGAGTCCCCTCTACATGCCCAAGTGCATTCACATGCCCTATTCTCCCAATAAGACATGAGGGCAGTCCCATCCACGTCACTTGTCCTAGAGTCACAGCTAGCGGTACCAGAAGCTCCAGCATCACTTACATCACTTAGACTTGCCTGGCAGGGCAAGGGTAAAGTCTTCTTTGTATCCCTCAGCATGAATACCGAGGCTCAGACCATTACAAACTCTAAAGTGATTGACACCCAACTCTCTGGGAACTGAATATACACACCATAGGAACTCCACATCTGCTTCCAAGTAATACTACTACCTACATCGACTACTGCAGACTAGGCAACTATAGCACTCATAGATACTGATGACACTGATTAAAGCTAAAGAAATCACTCATGTGATACAATTCCAGAGCCACTTAGATCCAAAGCTAAAGCAATAGCTCAAGTGATATTCAATATTCCGTCAAAACAAAAACTCATTTTCCAATGGAAGCTAATCCATAAAGGAAAAGGTGCTATTATGCCACATGAACACAGGAAGATTAAGAAATGAGGAAGCATGATATCGCCAAAACAACAGAATAGTTCCCTGCAAATTGATCCTGATCTGAGGGAATTAATGAAAAGTCAAAAAACATTCAAAATAATACCCTAAGGAAATCAGCGAGATACAAATGAATAAGATAGATAGTTTAAATAATGAGGGGAAACGCAATAATATGATAGAAATCATTAATATAGAAATCATTAAAAAGAACCAGATAGAAACTTTGAAGCTAAAGACTTCAATCAATGAAACAAAAAATACAAGTGAGAGTTTCAATAACAGAACAGACTAAACAGAGGCAAAAATTTCTGATCTCAAGATAATACTTCTATGATAAACCATCAGACAAGAATAAAGAAATATTTAAATAAAATAAAGCAAACCTATGCTACATATGGGATACAACTGTTAATAAATATTCATATTATAAGGATTCTGGAAGGGGAATAGGGGGAAAAATAATAACTGAAAACTTCCCAAGCTTTGAAAAGAGATATGGAGACATCCAGAAACAGAAAGCTCAAAGAACTCCAAAAAGACTCAATCTAAAAATAATTCCTCCAAGGCACATGGTGCTCAAAATGTCAAACATTAATGCCAAGGAGAGAAGACAGTACAAGAAAAATATCAATTTACATGAAAAGGAAAATCCATTACATTCCAGAAGACTCCTCAGGAGAAACCCTACAGTCCAAAATAGAGTGTGATGATACATTCAAGGTCTTTAAAGAAAAGGCTTCTAAACAAGAATATTATATACAATGAAACTATACTTTAGAAATGAAGGAGAAATAAAGTATTTCCCCAGACAAGCAAAAACTGAGAGAATTCCTCACTACTACATCAGTCTTACAAAAAATCCTGAAGGAGCCTTACATTAGAAATTAGCATCATGAAATTATATGACAGCTCAAAATTCACTGAGTAGACACAGTCAGTAACAAATCAACAAAATGACAAAAGTTAGAATTTATCTGTTGGTATTAAGTTGGATGTGAATGGGTCAAATACCCCAAAGTTTATAGATTGTCCAATTGAATAAAAAAAGAAAAGACCCTCTATGCTGCCTACAAAACTTCATTTCACAGGTAAATATACACGTAGGTTGAAAATCAAGTCTTGTGAAAAGATATACTATGCAAATGGAAACAAAAATGAGGTAGAGTAGTTATACTCATGTCAGATAAGACAGACTTTAAATCAAAACCCATAAAAAGAAACAAGAAAGAACATTTTATATTGATCTGAGGATTGATTAAGCAAGAAGATATAAAATCATAAATATCATAAATATATGTATATACATATATGTGTATATGTATATGAAGCAAATATTATTCAACCTAAAAGGAGAGAAAAACTCCAGTAAAATAACAGTAGAGGCCTTCAAAATCCCACTCTCATCAATGGAAAGATTATCCAGACAGGAAATAAACAAAGAGATATCAGTGTTGAAACCTTTTACAGAGGAAATGGATCTATCAGGTGTTTACAGAGCACTTGACACAACAAATACAGAATACACATTCTCCTCATCATCATATGTAATATATTTTAGGATAGACCATATATTAGTCTACAAATCAAGTCTCAGCATACTTTTTAAAAACATAAATCATACCATATATCTTCTTAGACCACAAAGGAATAAATAAAACCAGAAATAAACAGTAAGAAGAAAAATAGAAACTTAAAAATGCATGGCAATTGAACAACATGCTCCTAAATGACCAATGGATATTCCAGAAATCAAAGAAGAGATTAAAATAAAACTTAAAGCTAGTGAAAATGAAAGCACACGGTGTCAAAGCCTTTGGGATACAAGAAAAGCAATGGTAAGAGAAATTTATAGAAATAAACGTTCATATTAAAAAATAAAATTATCTGAAGGAAAATCATCTCAAGGATTTGGAAAAATAAAAATATAAAAAACCCAAAATTAACAGGAACCAAGAAACACTAAAAATCAGAGTAAGAATAAATGACATTGAAACCAAAAAAAAAAAAAATACAAAAGATGAGCAAAACAAAATAGACAAACTTTTATCCAGACCAACAAGGAAAAAGAGGAATAAATGCAAATAAATAAAAATAAAGATAAAAAAGAAACTTTACCACTGACAATGCAAAAATACAAAAAAATCATAAGAACCACTAGGAACAGCCGTACACTAACACTGGAAAAACTTCAAAGAAATGAATAAATTCCTGGATACATATAATCTACCAATATGAAAACAAGAAGATATAGAAAATATAAATAGGCCTATAACAAATAATGACATTGAAGCGATAATTAAAAGTCTCCCATCAAATTCAGAACTGGATGGCCTGAATTCTACAAGACATATTTAAAGAGGAACTAACTTTAATATTCTTCAAACTATTCCATAATATTTAAAATTATTGAACTCTGCCAAACTTTCTGTGAGACCAGCATTACTCTGATACAAAAGCAAACAAAGAGACAACACAAAAAGAAAAATACCAACCATTATCTTTGATGAACACAGATGCAAAATTTCTCAAAAAATCATAACAAACCAAATAGAATACTACATCAAGGATGACCATATATTCCAATCAAGTAGATTTTATCCCTGGAATGCAAGGGTAGTTCAATGCTGCAAATCAACAATGCTGCAACATCAACAGAAGGAAGAACAAAAACCACATGATCAATAGATGAATACACTTGACAAGATTTAACATCCCTTCATGATAAAACCTCTCAATAAATTAGTTATAGAAGAAACGTACTTCAAAACCACAAAGGCTATACATGACAAACCAACAGCCAATATCAGACCAGATAGGGAAAAGCTGAAAGTAGGATGGAATAGAACAAGGATGTCCATTTTCACAATTCATTCAATACAGTATTTGTAGTATTAGCAAGAGTAATTAATAAAGACAAAGAAATAAAAGGTTTCAAAACTAGAAAGCAGGAACCAAAAATAACTATGTTTGCAGCTAACATGATTTTGGACATGGGAAAACCCACATGTGCTACCAAAAATCTGCTAAACCAATTTGATAAACCAATGCAGTAAAGTCATGAGATATAAAATAACATACAAAAAACATTAGCATTGTATACACCAATAATGATTTTGTGGAAAATTAAATCAAGAAAGAAATTCTATTCAGAATATCTATTAAAAATTTTAAATATTTGGGAATAAACTTAACCAAAGAAGGGAAAGATCTTTACAGTGAAAATTATAAAACCCTGCTAAAAGAACAAATCATCAAGGAACAAAAAAGATAGAGATATTCTATACTCATGGATTGAAAGAATTAATGTTATTAAAATGTCCATACTACTTAAACCAATCTACAGATTCAATGCAATGCTCATCAAAATACAAACGACATTTTTTACAGAACTAGAAAAAAAATCCTAAAATTCATAAGGAACTAAAAAAGATCCAGAATAGCCAAAACAATAAAAATTAACAAAAATAAGCAAAAGGAATCACAATACTTGATTTCAAAGTATACCGCCAGGCTATAATGGTTAAAATAGCTCAGTTTAGAACACTATATAATACAACAGAGACCCCAGAAATTCATCATACAACCAACTGACTTTTTACAAAGTTGCCAAGAGCACACATTTAAGAGTCTTTTCAATAATGGTACTGGCCCTATGTGCGAGACCAGGAAGGGCACTTGGCTCCTGGCTTCAGATTGGCGTGGTGCCGGCCACGGAGGCCATTTGGGGAGTGAACCAATGGAGGGAGGACTTTTCTCTCTGTCTCTCTCACACTGTCTGTAACTCTATCTGTCAAGTAAATTTTAAAAAATAATAATAATGGTGCTGGCAAAACTAGATATTCATATGTAGGAGAATGAAATTAGATCCCTAGCATGAATGAAAACAAACTCAAGGCAGATCAAAGACTTTAATATAAGACTTGATATAGATAGATAGATAGATAGATAGATAGATAGATAGATATAGATATATAGATATATATATTGACAGGCAGAGTGGACAGTGAGAGAGAGAAAGAGAAAGAGAGAGAGAGAAAGGTCTTCCTTTTTTGCCGTTGGTTCACCCTCCAATGGCCACCACGGCCTGCGCGCTGTGGCCAGCACATCACGCTAATCCGAAGCCAGGAGCCAGGTGCTTCTCCTGGACTCCCATGCGGGTGCAGGGCCCAAGCACTTGGGCCATCCTCCACTGCACTCCCTGGCCACAGCAGAGAGCTGGCCTGCAAGAGGGGCAACCGGGACAGAATCCGGCGCCCCGACCGGGACTAGAACCCAGTGTGCTGGCGCCACAAGGCGGAGGATTAGCCTATTGAGCCGCGGCACTGGCCAGGACTTGATATTTTGAAGTTGCTAGAAGAAAACATAGGAGAAACATTTCAAGACACTAGAGTAGGCAATGATTTTTTGGATAAGACCTCAAAACTTCAGGCTAAAATAGCAAAGCTCAACAGATGAGACTATTTCAAACTCAGAATCTTCTGTACAGCAAAGGAAACAATCAGAGTGAAGAAACAGAATGAGGGAAAATATATGAAAGCTACTTACTTGGCAAATGATTAATATCCAGAATATATCCAAAAGACTCAGCAACCAAAAAACCAACCAATCCTGTTATTAAATGGGCAAGGAACCTAATAGTTCTCAAAAGAAGAAAAACAAATGGCCAGCAGATACATGAAAAAAAAAAATGGTCAATTTCACTACCCATCAGAAAAATGCAAATCAAAACCACAGTGAAATATTACCTCATCCCTGCTAGAATGGCTCTTATTAAGAAAAAAGAAAATAAGAAATACTGGTGAGGATGTAGAGAAAAGGGAACACTACACACTTTTGGTGGGAATGTTAATTAGTGCAGTCATTATAGAAAATAGTATGGAGAATTCTTTAAAAAATAGAAATAGAACTGCCAAATGACCCAGTCATCTCACTTCTTAGTATATATTCAAAAGACATGCTATCGAAGTGGTATCATGTTTATTGTATCACTGTTCACAACAGCCAAGATATGGAATCAACTAAGGTATCTATCATTAGATGAATGAACAAATAAAATGTGATATATACATGCATTCATATAGAATATTATTTAGCCATAAAAATAATAAAATCATGTTATTTTTCAGGAAAATGGGTGGAACTAGAGCATATCATGTCAAATGAAATAAGTCAGGCAAAGAAACACAAATACAATTTTCTTCCTCATATGTGGGAACTTAAAAATAAAATAAAAAACCTCAGTATGAAAATGGGATATTGATTACTAGAAGTTGGAACCGGTGAGAGGGATAGAGGGAATTTGAAAAAACACGTGGGGAGTTGAGTGCGATTTATGGATTGTGACAAATATACTAATATAAGATTTTTTTTGGTAAGCAGAGTAATAAAGTGAGAGAGAGAGAGACAGAGAGCAAGGTCTTCCCTCCGTTGATTCACCCCTCAAATGGCCGCTACGGCTGGTGCTGTGCTGATCCGAAGCCAGGAGCCAGGTGCTTCCTCCTGGTCTCCCATGCGGATGCAGGGCTCAAGCACTTGGGCTATCCTCCACTGCCTTCCTGGGCCACAGCAGAGAGCTAGAATAGAAGTGGAGCAACTGGGAGAGAATCCGGCGCCCCAACCCGGACTAGAACCCGGGGTGCCGGCACCATAGGCGGAGGATTAGCCAAGTGAGCCATGGCGCCAGCCAATATGATATTAATAATGGAAGCTTAGTGTTGTATACATGAAATTCTTTGCACAACTCTATAATTTTTGTTCTGTAAAATTACAACTATTCTGAAATAAAACATGACAAAAAGAAATAGAAAAAAATAAACAATGTAAGTTTGTTGACAATATCAAGGAGTCTATTGTATCTGTAGTTGGACTCCTCTACAGAGATGAAGTTCAACAATTTTTGAATAAATAATAGCTAAAACATTTTTTAAATTTTGCAAATACTGTAAATCTATTGATATGAGATTGACAGCAAACCCAAAGCAAAATAGCAGAAATTGAATTCATAGACTGAAATAATTTCTTAGAGCTATGCAACATTTAGTGAACTTGAATAACACTAACACTGAATTCTGGTGAAGCTTAATTTTTCACTTGGCAAATGATTAATATCCAAGAATATATCCAGAATATATCCAAAAAACTCAGCAACCAAAAAACCAACCAATCCAGTTAGGGCAAGGAAACTAATAGTTTTCAAAAGAAGAAAAACAAATGGCCAGGAGAAACATAGACTTTCCCTCCAGTATGCTAAAGAGGAAATATTATAGAACAATATTGTTGAAGGTCTATAGGAATGAAACCACAAGTAGATCTAATGCCTGGAGTTGCTGGGGATATGGTTGGGAATTTACCTGTTTTTCCTGGACTTCCTATGAGCCTGCAGGAATGCCCAAGTCTAGTGACATGTACTTGCTCCTTGTGAAAAGAAATAGCTATTTTTGGAGCCAGAGTCTCCAGGGCAATTGAGGGATGGAGAGGGGAGGGAAGAGGAGGAGACAGGAAGGGAGAGGAGGACAGGGAAAGGAGTTTCCCCAAGACCATCACAAGGTTTCCCACTGACAAAGCAATGAGGAAATACGCTGGGACTAAAGACGAAATAAAAAACCCCAAATGATGTTAGAACTAATTTTACATGTTAGTTACTAATATGTTAAAGATTTACCTTCTCACTCATCCTTTTAATCAGCTCTTCATACACAACAATGTTTATTGTTAAAACTTTCCAATTTTTATTGCTCTTCATTTTCATGCCATTTTCTGTGTGAGAAAGTACTGCTGGCATAGGCTTTTGTAAAAGGATGCATGTGGTCATAGACACATGAGAAAATTTTCCTGGTCACTAAATTGACTAAGCAGGACAGGAAATTGAGAAATTTAGATATGGAGATAAAAAGCAACACAGATTTCAAAGAACTTTTGCATTTGCAGCCAGTTTTCCCAGTGTTTGGAAATATAAATAAAGATTGATCCTCAAATGTCTTATTTCAACATTTGGACGGTATGAATGTCAGCTAGTTAATTTTCCTGTAAGAAAGCAATTGCCTCAAGTTCTACACCTTGGTGAATCTTGAGATAGTTCAGTTTAGTTCAGTCATTTTGTTTTTGCTGTGCTAAACATTAAGAGAGCAGCTGCCCTCTTAAAACTGTGATGAAAAAGACACGAGGAGAGACTAGAATCCAGTCAACCCACAACCAACCTGAAATGTGATGGGGAAAATGTATGGAGCATAACCTAGGAACAGCTGCCTGGTACTTCATAAATAGTCTGTTGGTGACATACATATGTGCATGCCCACAAGTGTTCTATGTTGCTTATTCCAAATATTTGGCAAACTTTTTTTTGTGATCTTAATATTTTTAGCAAATTAAAGTTACTCAGGGTTTTAACCCCTAGACTCGACACTGGCAGTTTTGCACCACTCTTTTATATTCATCCTCAGTCTCAACTTCCATCCCTGTGCTCTTAAAACCTGAGGTACTTGGAGCTGCTCCCCTAGGCAATTTGATTCATCTTTTCAAGTGTGCTCTCTGTTTATTGCTCCTTGGGAGTATTGCTATTGTAGGTAGAGTCAGAATCTGATTCTTGTGAAAGCCTCCCAACCACACTGAACTACCTCCCACTTTAGAAGTTTTGGTCTTTAGACCTTTTTCTCTGAAAAGTGCAAAAATATGCCTTCTTTAAATATGCAGTAGTCACCTGACAATGTGCTTCAGTTTTTTTTTTTTAAGGAAATCAGGAACTCAAGGATGAAAAAGTCACGTTCCCCTTCAGTTTTCATAATTTTCACTTATTTACCAAAATAATTCCTCATTATGGGTCAAAATTACATTCAATAAAATAGATTCCCTCATCGTTTCCTGCATGTGCTGACAGATAAAACCAATGCTTATCATTTACCCATGAAAGTTGTAGCACGTGGATATTCATATAAATCAGTCATTCACAATGGTTTTGCAACTAATACATTTTACGACCTGTACTTCTTATATGAAAAAGTTAGAAATGAGAGCTGTTGTGAAGAACTATTTTGGAATTATTATTATATTAAAAATACACCCTTCTCTCTGTATCTCACACTCTTTGTAACTCTACCTCTCAAATAAATAAAATATTTTAAAAAATAAAAATAAATTGGTACCGGCACTGTGGCTTAGTGGTCTAAACCTCCATTTGTGGCAAGAGCATCCCGTATGGGCATCACTTGTAATCCCAGGTGCTTCTCTTCTGATCCAACTTTCTGCTATGGCCTGAGAAAGGAATGGAAGATGGCCCAAGTGCTTGGGTTCCTGTACACATATGGGTGACCTAGAAGAAGCTCCTGGCTCTTGGCTTCAGATCAGCTCAGCTCCAACCATTGTGGCCATTTGAGGAGTGAACAAGCAAATGGTTTCTCTCTGTCTCTCCCTCTGTCTGTAACTCTCAAATAAATAAGTAAAATCTTTTTTTAAAAAAAGCAATATATTAAACAGATAAGGAACCATAACTGAAACTTGTGAATTTTAAAAAACCTTTTGGGCTACTAAAAGCTAAAATAAATTTTGTTTTAAAAATTATGATATTGTATTCTTCTTATTCTCACAATTGTAACCACATATTTTATTTGAATAATTGATAATTATCTTTCTCTTAGAAAATAAGATTCCAGAAGAGGTGCCACATATATCTTTTATTATTTTGTTTTCACTCCAATATTCTCTAAGGGCCAAGAACATAAAACATGTTAAAAGTATTTATTCATCAGATTACAGACTAATGTTTAGATCTTATCACTAAACAAATCAAAAGGCAGGGGGTGAGGTGAAGATGGAGGACAGAATGTATGTACAGACGTATTTGTTTTAAGATTTATTTTCCATTTATTTGAAAGGCAGAGTGATGCGGGGAGAGAGAGAGAGAGAGAGAGAGAGAGAGAGAGAGAGAGAGAGAAATCTTCCACCTGCTATTTTACTCCCCAAACGACCTCAATAGCCAGCCAGTGCAGAACCCAGGAGCCAGGAATTCCATCCTGGCCTTCCCTATAGGAGGCAGGATCCCAAGTAATTGGGCCATCTTCTGCTGCTTTCTCCCAAATGCATTAGCAGGAAGCTGAATCAGAAGTGGAGCAGCCAAGACTTGAAGCTGTGATCTGAGAGAGGATGGCTGTACTGCAACCAGTGGTTTACCTACTGCACCACAATGTCGGCCCTGCAGATAGATTTAGTTGCACTACATTCTCCTTCCATGGGCTTCTAAGTGCTGTTATCTTCAACAAAAGCATATTTGTCATAGTAGAGTATTGTTAGTGTTTCCTCCCAAAGTCACTCCTGAGACCAAGGTTCAAGTGAACATAGTTTACTGGGAATGCAACCTAAGGAAACACCAACAATAGAGTGATGATTTAAAACAGAAAGAGAAGGAAGTCAATAATTGGTACCCAATTGAGCAAGCTGCCACTATTGGTAAATGAAGCCTTCAGGTACTGGAAACTTGATGATTCCACCCAAGAGCTGGGGAATTTATTCATCAACTTCATCAGCCACTGATGGAGTCACAGTCCTGAAATAATTCCCTATCTCTCTGCCAGACACACAGGTCAAAGAAACTCCGAAGACAGAGGAAGCCCCTCATGGGGAGATGTAGACTTCAGCAACTGGCAGTTGAGACATCCTGCCCTGAAATGGTACCTGTCCTAACCACCAACACAATCAACTACAGGTGGCCCTTCCCTTCAAAGGAATAATGTGGTATGAATGCCGTAGTAAGACGAATGGAGCCTGGACAGGAAAACAACAAGGGAGAAAGCACACTGCTTCTGTGTCCTGATCATCTGAATGGGACCTTTGGTGTCAGAGCATAAAGCAAACACTAACCATATTGTTCCTCGAGAGAAATCATGACCTAATCAATGACCTGAATACAGAAAGTCTTTGATTAAGTGGTGAGTGTTGTCTTTAACATGAATTGCATTTGTGATGTCTCTGATGATGCTTGATTTTTTGGGGGGAAAGGGTGTTAAGGAGCAAAATTTGTATCTTTTCTCTAAAAATTAGACTTCATTGTCATTACTGGAGGAGGTGGATCCCAAGAAGAATATGAGGAATTGTAAGTCTACTTTAAATTATGCCTGGATTTGGAGTCCTCTTTCTGAAACTGATGGCAGCATGCCATGGACACAGGGGAGGCTTGTCCCTGGGCACTCCTGGTTGAATGGAAAAATTCTCTGCAGGCCAAGGTCTAAACTTAGAATCAGTGCTATAATGACAAAAGTAATAGTTAACCATTTTTAATATTTCCTAAGTATTAGGTGCAGTACACACATTTCTTCTTTTTTTAGTACATACATTTCTGTATTTAAAATTCTCTGTATTTCTATAAGGTAAACATTTTCATTGTCATTTGCATTAGCTTGTTATTACTGAAATAACAAATTACCACAAACTTAGAACAAGAAATGTTTATGATCTGACAGGTAAGACTGTCCAGGGGAGAGTCTGCTTCCTTGATACTTCACATTTTGGCAGAAATTAGTTCCTTGCAGGTGCAAGACTGAGGTCTTTAATTCTACAGCAGTCAGATGAGGGCACTTCTCAGCTTCTTTGCACTCCTCTTGTCCAGCCATATCCCTCTATATGCAAGACCAGCAATGGAGGGTTGAATTCCATTCATGTTCAAGTCTCTCCTGCCTTTTCTTCCATTTACACATGTTAAACTGACTGGCCTGCCTACCTCTTTCACTTTTAACAGTCTATCTTGCATTAAGTCCACCCAGAAAAGCCAGTATAATCACCTCATTCTAAAATCCATAACCTAGATTTTAACTGCAAAATTGTACCTGCCATGTAACCACATATTCAGAATTTCGAGGAGTCAAACCATGGACATCTTTGGAAGAGGGTAGCATTACTCTGCCTACCCCAATCTACATTCTGGCCCCAAAATATTTGCGTTTGTCTTACGTGCAAAATACTAGTTATCTTATTTTCATTCCCCAAGAACCTGGAGCCCTCATGAAACACAAGAAATTAATCACTGGGGCCAGCATAGTAGTATAATGAGTTAATCCGCTGCAATGCCAGCATCACCTATGGCCTCAGGTTTCAGTCCTGACTGCTCAACTTCTGATCCAGCTCCTTGCTAATGAGCTTGGGAAAGCAGCAGAAAGATGGCTCAAGTACTTGGGACCCTGTTACCCCCATGAAAGAACTACATGAGGCTCCTAGCTCTTGGAGTCAGCCTGGCCCAGCCCCAGACATAAGCAAACCAGCAGATAGAAAATCCCTCTCTCTCTCTCTCTCTCTCTCTCTCTCTTTCTCTCTCTCTCACTCTCTGCCTATCTCTGTAACCCTGCCTTTCAAATAAATAAATCTTTAAAACATTGACATTAAGTGAATGATTTTTTTAATCTTTCTTTGGGTATTATCCTCCATGAGGCAAAGTTCTTTTATTATTTTAGTAACATTGGAAAAATTAATACATTGTATTACTAGTATTTATGTGTGAATCAGATTGTTCCTTCTCACATTAGTTGACTAGAGCCTGAGAAGCAATGGGAGATGAAAATGAAAGCTAACATAAAAAAACTATATCCTAGCTGAATTTTTCTACAGCCTCCTTGAAACACAACTGAAGCATTTTAACATCAACATAGTTTCAGTGTTATTTCAGTATAAGCCTTCTTCCAGCTCCAAGAATATGGAAGAGAAACACAGAATCCTTTTCTCTCCCCTAATGATATTTTGATCTACTCAGTTACCCAAACCAAAATCAAACCCAAGTGATATTATCCTAGAAAATTCTTTACGTGTATTCCCTTCCATTCCCATTATCATTCTACTCCTTGAAATAATCTTACCTGGAAAAGCTAAATAACATCATAATTGCAGATTAATTTTAACTCTCGTTGCTCTAAATTCTCTCCACATTATAACCCAAAGTTTTTTTTTCCTCAATTTTCCATTCCCCTGCAGAAAATCCTTCCATGTTTCTCCAACTCCCTTAACTTCAATTCAAGGCCCTTCCACCTCATTTCAACTCCACTTGCAGTTCAAGCATTAGACATCAATAGACTCAGTCCAGAAATCCAGTCCTACCACTTATTGGTTATGTGACATTGGGCAATTCTCTTATCTCTAAATATAACTTCAGTATCCATATAAATGATACAGTACTGGGTTTTAGCAAGAGAATGATATGTGTGTCAAGCTCCTGGCACCTAGCAAATGCTTAATAAGTTGTGGTTATCATAGTAACCTTTATAGTCCCATTCCCTACAGTGTTCACTATGCAACCCAGACTCTAGCAGAATTGAAAGATTCACATACTCTTATGCCTCCAAGCTTTTGTTCACACAACCTCCTTTATTCTAAAACCTTTCTATCCACATTTTAAGCCTGGAAAAATCTGTTCATCCTTTAAGACATAGCTCAAAGTTTGCTGTCTCGCTGAACGCTGCCTGATCTCTCTTAGTCTGAATATTCGCTTTCACTTCTGTGCTCCTATGGCATTCTTGTTAAACCGTTAGTATTTTTCAACTCTGTTCAACTTATTTCATGAGTGTGGCCTCTGTTCAAGATGGTGAGCTTCTTGAAGCCAGGCTGGATATGTGACTAATTACGGTTTTACTACTGCCAAGTGCAATGCTGGACTTAACGTAGTTGCTCAGTATTATTTGTGAAATAAATTTATATGATTTTTGCTGGCCTGTGAAGTTTTTATAATGGTCCAAAAATTAATTCAATTATTCTTAGTATATATTATTGCTATTGTTGCAAATATTATATCTGACTTTTTTCTTGAAGGAGAGGTCAAATATTTACCAATTATAGCTTTCTTGGAGTTTTCTGTACAAAGGAATTCAATATTTTACTCATGTTTTTCTTCCCAATCCAAATGCACATATAGAAAAATATGTACAAATATACATGAAGATGAAGAGTGGCGTGCTTATGAACAATGACATGATGAAGGAAGTTAAGTGCAAAAGGACTTTTGTCAGAATATATTTGTACAAGTAAGCTTCTAACAGGTTATTTTCAACAACAGTGATGAGAAAAAATTACTTCAAACAGATGAAAAATACCTCTCCACTGTCCCTCTAATGGATGTACTTTAAAGAAAGCCAAGGGGAATTTTAAACTCCACATATATTTTATGAACATTCAAATGAATATCTATGACTAATCTCAAGTGCATTTGAATAAAAAATAGGACAATTTTGAAATTCCAAGTTGAATTATTAAGTAAAAATATTCAGTTATCAGATAGTTAATTAAGTGGAACTGACTGTATTCATTAAAATATTTGTTCCAAACAAATGTATTTAACATTCAGATATTATGCAGAATAGGTGACAATTGCATATCTCCATGGAGATCAATAATGGGATTCAGATCATTGTGTAAAGAGTCTGCAAGTTTAATGCAGAGAGAATGTCATTATTATTTCTCTCTTAATGATGGTCATTATGCGCAAACACTGATTGAATTCCATTTGTTACCTGCATTTGTGCTGAGAGGAATAATTACAATTTAAGTGTCTCCATTAAAATTCATAAAAGAATATGAATGCAAAAATTATACTTGAAACTGACAAAATATACTTTGAGGATATAAATTGTGTTTTCTGATAGGCCTCTTAAAAGTATTAAAAATAGCTTCATTTTAATAAGATGACATATAAAGATCATGTGTTATTCTCACCTTTATGTTAATTTTAATGCTGCGATACATGACTAATAATAAAAAGTAAAGAAATTAACTTTTAAAAAGCAAAATCAATTAAACAATATACCAGTTATCACTAGCACTTTTGAGGATTGGGTCATAGTCATTCATTTTTTTAAACTGTTTTTAATTGCTGTATGATACTAAAATTATGTTCTATCATTTCATATATTCTTGATATCTCTCTACCACCTAACACAGTGGGTAGCTAATAGATC
The DNA here is from genome assembly GCA_949820135.1 of Sylvilagus floridanus. Classification (NCBI taxonomy): domain Eukaryota; kingdom Metazoa; phylum Chordata; class Mammalia; order Lagomorpha; family Leporidae; genus Sylvilagus; species Sylvilagus floridanus. The sequence goes on along the minus strand of OX463236.1, from coordinate 106,774,008 downwards.
CAAAGTATGCAAGTCATGTATTTCTTTTGACCTGTTGTACACTGTTCAGCATCTATCATTTTTTTTAAAAATTTAAATTCATTATTTTTTAATTTGAGAGACACCAATAGATCTCATTTGCTTCCCAAATACCTGCAATTTGCACTGGCTGAGTCCAAAGTTAAGAGACAGGAACTCAATTCATTTCTCCCACATAGGTGACAGGGAGCCAGCTACTGGAGCCATCACCTGCTGCTTCCTAGGGTTTGCGTTAGCAGGAAGTTAGCATCAAGAGTGGAATGGGGACTGCAATCCAAGTATTCTAACCTAGGATGCAAGGTGTCAGCCAGCACCTTAACTGCTAGGTCAGATACCTGCTCCAGCATGTATAACTTGAGGTGCACCCATGTAGTTATCAATTTATAGACTATACCAACCCATAGTTTTCAGTTGATTAATCTGCATTTTTCCCCAGACTAGAGTAAAAACACTAAGATGTCATATAGAATTTCACTGGCCCACAAGAGACTTGTTTTCACTAGTCTTTGGGAGTTCTCTAAGCCTGATGAGAGAATATTGAGTATTTAGTGTTGCAGAAGCTACAGGAGAAATGCTGATACTGGACTTGGGAGGCATTTGCGCAGCGCAGCAAGTGTTTTGGAAAGCACCTGAAAGAAGAAGAGATGCTGTCTTTACACATGAGACACTCCGTTCTAACTCTGGGTCATTAACATGAAAGCGTTATCATAAGCGTTTGACATAGAACTTAGCAGTTAAGATGCTGGTTCAAATGCCTCTGCACTGTATTGGAATCCTGAATTCACTATCTTCCTCCAGTCCTGACTAACACAAACCCTGAGAGGCAGCAGTGGTGCCTCAAGTGATTGGGTTCCTACCTCCCATGTGGGCAGACCTAGGTTGAGTTTTTCACTCCCAGCTTTGGCTCCAGAATGTGGAATCTCTTTCTCTCTGTCTCTCTCTTTCTCTCTCTCTCTCTCTCTCTCTCTCTCTCTCTCTCTCTCTCTCTCTGTTTTTTTTTTTAATTTCAGTGTCATGAAATTAAAAGTGTTTATATCACAAAAGTATATGTTCTTATAGATGTATTAAGTAGGAACAAAGAAGTCATAAAGTTTTTTTTTTTAATGAAGTGAGTCTTTATATACCATCCTTTACACTTTCATTATTTCACAGATAAGAAATCCAAGGTCTAGGGACGCCCATCTTCAAATGTTTTTAAATGTTATTTAATGATGGATGTAGGACCTGAATTCAGTTACTTTGCTATGGACTACAGCATTCCTTGTAACTAATACTGTTAGGTGTTGCTATCTGTCAGTATATTCGTTTTTGCTTCCTGTTATTTCATCTCACATAAATGAGTGGAAATATGTTTAAATGTTTTGCTTTGGAATCTGATTTCTTAAAGAAATATTGAGAAAAGTCATATTTACGACTATTTATACGGTTAAAATGGCCTTAATTGTAAAAAAAAAAAAATTACCTGTGCTACAATCCTACAATCAAAACACAGAAATTGCAGTTCTCTAATTGTGTGAATATTTTTCAACTGCCTCATTAGGCTTAAGCATAATTTTTTTTGAGTTTCTATATTCCCAATCTTGCCAGTAGATGACTTAGAGGTAAAACGCAGAGATCATAAATATACTGGACCATGTCTACTCCCTAGCTTTAGTACTGGGTAGTTTTCCATTAGATTCCTATTCTCTTGAATCAGGAGAAAAGAGGGGAATCATGTGGGCTTATGGAAGAGGAGTGACAAGACTTCCATCAAGCCTTTGACCTTTATAAGCTACATAGCTCAATTTTTTTAGAAAAGGAAGAGTGGTAGACAGGGAAGGGACAAAAAGAAGAGAAAAAAGAAAAACAAGAATAAAAATATTAGACTTGGAAATCAACATCTTATCCCTGCAAAAGCAGATAGGACCAAAATGCTTACATTGCATCCGTGTTTATTTGTGCATTTTCTTCAGGAGACTAGAACTCTGAGCCCAAAATGATCTTATCTTTATAGATTGAAAAAAGAGAGAGAAAACATCAAGATAGTCTATCACTCAGTGACCAAGCATAAAGACTAGCAGAAACTATACAAATTTCATGTGACATAAATAAGCAATAATTATAGTATCATCATTTTAAATGAGAGAAGGAAAGAAAAGGAGAAGGAAACAGACCTTTGTCCCTTTTAAAGAAATAAGTATACTTACCTTAAAGAAGTAGAATAAATGTTTAATAGGCTAATACCTGAATGTGACCTCCGCTTTTGATTATATCAGTATCTACTAATAGCAATTCAGATCAACTGGAATTAAATCATAAGTATAAAAAAAAAAAGCATGAGGAAAATAGCTGCCAGTTGAATATCTTAACTAGTTCTTCCTGATTGACCTCACATTCTGCAGTTTGAACTGCTGTTCCTCAGGTATGCAAATCTCCCTGGTGCTGAAGTATTCTGCTTTCTAAATCTGTGGTAAAACTTGCGCCAATCGTTTTTCCAGCATGTTCAAGCTCCTCAGAAACTCTCTTCTGTCGTGCTTTATTCTCATTTCTCTGACATGGCAAGAGAAGCTCATGGCAACCA